>PVJD01016289.1:0-21585 GCA_004026545.1 Mormoops blainvillei | reverse complement strand
GCCCTTTGTATTATCTTGTTAAAGATTTTTATTACTGCGTATTCTGATTTTTTGGCAGTAAACGTGAAAATATCTAGAGATGCGTTCAAATCTACTAAGGATTTAAACCCCGAGTCAGAATCAGGCTTGGAAAGGACCAGAGCTGAGAGCCTTTTCCCCTCCGATCTACTTGAGCTCACTTGCCCAGGAAGCCCACCATGTAGGCCACGAGGTAGCTGAGGTGGCGGCTGCGTGGGACAACGTTTGCCATGCTGTCGCCAGTGCTGCTGACGGGTTTCTCAAATACCTGTGATTTTACCTCTTGTTTCAGCCGGTTATGTGGTAAGAGCTATGCATTTTATTGTATGCTAGTTACATACCAGTACAAAAGAAATCAACATCAGTAACCAGTGGAACGTGCCGTTTTCAGGTCTTTGTAAATCCGGACACCCATGGAATGGCCTTGTTGGAGATGCCGCTGGGACTGCAGTGTCAGTCTGTTATTCGCGTTGCACCGGAACCGACGGGTAAGGCGTGTGACAACAGTGATGTTAGAAAAAGCCATAGGCTGTCCCTTCCCCAAGGAACACAAGTCTAAGAACTGCCATGTCTCCCACAGAGGATGTTGATGTCAGGGGGTGACGTCCCTCTGCTTCCATAACGGGCGGGAGAGTCAGAAATGAGAGCAGCAGAGCAGGCCAAGCGATATGGAAACAATGTTGGAAGGATACAAAGTGTCACCTGGGATTAAACTGCTGGAGAGGAGAAGAAACAGGAGGATTTACACGGGCTCGCTGTTATTTTATAAGTAGTAAGCTAAGCTTTAATCTGTGATTTTAAAACACCCAGGATGTGTGGGGCACTTCAGTCATAAGTACCTGGCCAAGGGTTTATTTCTTAGCCCATCTTTTCTATTTCAGTGATGCAAAGTGACTTGAATCATTAATCAGCTATGTTTTGTTACAAATATATTTAGCTAATAAGTAAACTTAAAACAATTTAAATTATTCCAGTTATTGTATTAATCTTTAATCTTAGAACATTGTTATATGAATTATAATATCTTCAATTTATAGCCCATTACCCTTTTAAAAGCGTTTTTACATACATGGTCTCGGCTGATTAATCTGGCAACCCTCAAAGGTGTCAGACTAGGAATTACCTTTTTTTTTTTTTAATTTTAGGATAAATTCAATTCTGTGAGGTTATGACTTTTCCCAATTGCACTGCTAGAAATTGGATCTGACCCCCCGCTTTGGCTTCTGATATCTCTGATTCAAAAAAGACCCCTGTTACTTATTTCTATTTTTGAAAAACCCGATTAACCGGAATCCACCATATTAACGGTCTGGGATGCCCTAGATACAATGGATGCCCGGGGCCTACCACTTACAGAGCCAGCAACCACTGCGGCCATCGATGCCTTTCTGGAATGCTGTGTCCAGCAAGGGCGCCCTTGCTCTGTCCCTAAGTGACCAACCTGGGAGGGACCAGAGTATGGGGGTGGAGGGGGCAGAGCGGAGAAGCTGGTAGAAACGATTGTTTTTGGAGAGTCAGCCCAACTATGGAAACTGCCAACGTAAACTGTTAATGAATAACTTAGCCCATCTCCCACTGAAGAGAGCCTGGAATTCTTTCTTTCTTTCTTTCTTTCTTTCTTTCTTTCTTTCTTTCTTTCTTTCTTTCTTTCTTTCTTTCTTTCTTTCTTTCTTTCTTTCTTTCTTTCTTTCTTCCTTCCTTCCTTCCTTCCTTCCTTCCTTCCTTCCTTCCTTCCTTCCTTCCTTCCTTCCTTTCTTTCTTCCTTTCTTTCTTCCTTTCTTTCTTTCTTTCTTTCTTTCCTTCTTTCTTTCTCATGTGATCCAAATCTGCTTTTGGTAGCCTCGCGCCTGCCTGGGCTTACCTGCCGGGCTGAGAGCCTGGGAAGCAGGTGGCACGCTTGGCTCACAAAGTCCCTGTTCTCCGCTCTCTCTGTCCCGTGGGCGTCGAGGCAGAAGAGCTCTGCTGTCCAGACTCGAGACTGGCTCGAGAAAAGCGTCCCTCCGCCCGCCGGCAGATCTCTTCTTGGGCTCAGGCCTGAGCTTACAGACCGAGGCGGGAGTTAAGGGCTGAAGTCGTTCAGCTGTCCGACTCTAGCTCCGGTGTCCCACACCCATTCTGGCATGCACACCCCCACGTGCTCGACGTCTTCCGCAGCAAAACCTGTGTATGTGTGCACCTGAAACTCTTTTAGAGTAATTCGATTTTTGAAATATAAAAATAAAAAATAGCCCCAGAAGCCTCATATGCAAATAACTTAACGGTTGCCGCACCTCTCAGTCGCCACACAGGCCAGCGTGCTCAGACATATCGAGTCTCGCTCTGGGCTCAAGCTGGACCTCTGCCTCATTACCCACCAGCTGGAGCAGCAGGACTAACACCTGTGAAAAGATTAGGGCACAGTCCAAGATAGGGGGCAACCGAATGCTATCCAAGCCATATGCACTCTGAGTGCTATACGGTTTCAGGTCTAGAAAAGGTCTTTATGGGCGAGCATTAAGAAAGACTGCACGTGAGGGTAGAAGTGTACTAAGCCCTAGAACAATGATAGTTTTTTTTTTTATTAATTTTAAAAATTGATTTTAGAGAGAGAGGAAGGGAAAGGTAGGGAAGGAGAGAGAAACATTGATTTGTTGTTCCACTCGTTTGTGCATTCGTTGGCTGATTCTTGTATGTGTCTTGCTCCGGGGTCAAACCTACAGCCTTGGTGCACTGGGATGACGCTCCAGCCAACGGAACTACCCCTCCAGGGACATGATGGTAGGAGGGGCCCTGTGCCATGTTAATTCTACTTGAGGGATGATCTGAAAAAGGTCATTTAATGAATTCCCTAATTCCAGGCTTTTAATTGAAACAAAATTGCTGGCCTTTTTTATTTTTCTTTGCCTTCTGGTACTAGGAAGATAAGCATTTGTGTTCCAGTTTCATGCTTTAATGTATTGAAATCGTCCAGGCAAGAGATGTGGCTCCTTAGGCCAAACTGGAAGCTACAGAGACAGTTAGAAGTCACTGGATTTTAGTGTTTGCTGATGAGTTGCACGTAAAGGTGAGAAAAAGAAATGAGCTAAAAATGATTGCAAGAATTTTGGCCTGATCCATTGGAAGGAGGAAGGTCGCATCAACTGAGATAAAAAAGGCTGTAAGTTAAAGATGTCTTCGAGGGGAGAAAATTAAGAGCTCAATTTTGGACATTTTGCATTTGACATCCAAATGGAGATGCCCAGTAGCCAGCTGGTCACATGAGCCTGGAGTGCGTAGTAGGAAGGTTTGGGACAAAGATACAAAATTAAAGTCACTGGCATAGAGACGGCCTTTAGAACCACCTGAAACATGAGAGGTGGTGAAGAAGAGACAAGCCTCCGGACTGAGGCCTGGGCTAAGGGACCAGATCGACAGTCTCAATAATCAACGTGAATTCCCATCTTTGGGCTTCCCTTCCCTGCACGCCTCTGCCATGTGGTGTCTGCTGAGCACCGAGCAAGTTTCTCCCAGTTTGTAGACACTCACAGACCCAGTTGCCTAGGCCAGGAACCACTGCCATCTGCTGGGCACTCATGGGCTTCTCCTGGGTACAGCCACACCCTCTGGATGCCACCGAGCTGTCTCCTGCCCAGCTGATGACCGGGGCGCTTAGAGCCCCAGAGGCGGGTGGAATGGTTGTGGTATGTGCATAGGGGCCCAGAGGGTTACCCAAGTAGTGTAGGTATGGACCCCAATCTAACAGATGAAAACTTCAAATTCTCTCTCCTGCACCCACCTACTGTCACCACATTTACGGGACTCGAGTTCCAGTGACGAGCGCCACGCCGGCCTTACGGCTGCCCCTTCCCTGACCTTCTTGGCCAAATTAGCTGTTTGACCTTCCCTTCCCTTGGAATGAGCTCTCCCCTGGAAGGTCTCTTCATCCCTCGTTCAGACAGACGTCGGCGAGTCTACCACATCAGTTTGCCAGATGTGCCTCGCTATGCGTCCGTCCCCGCGGCCGGGCTTTCGGGCATTTGTGGGGCCTAAATTCAGACTGTTTCTACTTTATGTGAGAACACGTCTCACGTATTAGTTACTCTGAAGCTCACTGGTTTAGAGTGCCGTACGTTTGATTTACTGTAACGTGCAACAAGATATGTTTTGATGTGTAGGTACCTTTTCTGGAACCATTTTGATCATTAGCCCGAAGGAAACAAAGCTCAGTGGGGATCTGCAAAGGCAAAGCACTTGGATGGTAGTCGATTTAAACCAGTGGCTATTTAGCTGGTTTAAAGGATGAAATTATGTGAAAGGCTTCTAGACAGTCATGACATTTTTAGGAAGTGAACGATGCTTAAAAATGTGTGAAAAATGTGACTATTAAAATCGCATTTTAATTTGTTTTAGTAACATTGTATTATGATCCTGCTTGCTTTTTAATGCATGCCTTAGTAAGAACTTATTCTAAAAAGATTTCATTTATTTTTAGGGAAAAGGTAAGGGAGGGGGAAAGAGAGGGAGAGAAACACTGATGTGAGAGAGAAACGTTAATTGGTCGCCTCTCATATTCTCCCTGACTGGGACGAACCCACGGCCCAGGCATGTGCCCTGACTGGGAATTGAACTGGCAACCTTTCGTTTCACGGAACGATGCCCAACCAACTGAGCCACATCAGCCAGGACAATAAGTACTTATTTTTGAATGGGGACTGGCCCCACAAAGGGCTTTGTCCATGCGCCTATGGTGCTGGCTTTGCCACTTCTCCCTCTATATGATATGTAGATCCCACTGAGACTGGGCTGGCAGTGCTGCTGGTTGGTGTGGCGTTCACTCCGACGGCTAGGGGTCCTCTTTGATTAGTTCGTGCCAAGGCATGTCAGGCAATCGACATTTTGAGGATCACTTCTGGTTTTAAATAGAGCTGTTAACCCATTGATAACAGAGACTTACATTTCACGGAATACTTTTACATACTGCTCACATTAGCGAATTCTAACAACTCTATGAGGTAGATGGGGGAAATACAATATTCATTACTTTTATTAGAAAAATAAGAAAATTCAAAGCCATGATGATCATGCCTCAAATTATACCATGAGAAAGTGTTACCATTATCTTTAGAATATCTTTAGCACTCAGGCCCTCTGACCCCCAGAAAGCACCCCCTCCATTAGGCCACCCTCCCTTCTCTGGGCTCTTCTGCTTTTTGGCTCATTATCCCCAGGGACTTCGGTTTCTCTTCAGAGTCACTGCAAAGGAGGAAAATTAGAAAGTTTGC
Source organism: Mormoops blainvillei (assembly GCA_004026545.1). Lineage (NCBI taxonomy): Eukaryota > Metazoa > Chordata > Mammalia > Chiroptera > Mormoopidae > Mormoops > Mormoops blainvillei. Next base: position 16,327 of record PVJD01016289.1, on the reverse strand, counting down.
TGGTGTGTATGTCTCATAACTTTTAAAAGTGACATCTCTCCTCATTGTGGGTTTGCGTATTTGGAAAAGATGTCTTATCTAAAAGAAAAAACTAGGATGTGAATTTATAGGCTGATGCATAGGTTAGAGGAGGGGAGTGTTTTGCGGGTGATGACAGGCGTTTGAGGGGCGTGCAGCGGGGAACAGGTGTGTGAGGGGGTGTGCTGGAACACAGTGATGTCAGGCTGAGTAACATTTCCTCTGCACAGGGTAATTTACTATGGGACACTTGACACAGCAGGAAATGGGGGAGTGGATAGTGTAAGAACAGCTGGAACACCTGGAGAAACTTTATATTTGGAGGGAAGTGTGGATTTAACATCTTTATTTCGTTTGCTACCTGGTATTGTTTGTTATCTTTCTTTGGGTATTTTTTTTTTTTCCCTAACTGTATGCCAAGCTTCCCAGATGGAAAGAATGGTAATTTGGCTCACTTTATCCCTGTAAAGCCTGGCCAGTGCTATGGTCCTTGCATGTGTTTAGAACCCACTGTTAATGGATTGATTCCTGCCATTCCCAGTGGTCATATATCTTATTTCTCCACAAGCTGTCGTTAAAAAAAAAAAAAAAATCCATGACCCCACTAAGGGAAATCAATTAACAGTCATCGCTTCCTTTAACTCTTAAGGAGTCCAAACCCAGTAAGGCTGTCATGTGGGTCTACAAATAAATTTTTAGGCAAAAATGTAACAGAAATTGAACAAACATTTTGGAAAGTCTGGCCAACATAGTCTCTCTCTAGAAGGTTGTGTTTCCCTAACCTTAATCATGCTATAGACTTAATCATTGCTTTTCTTGGATTTGCCCCATGATCCCGTCTCACCCCAGGTTTTCATACTTACCATCTGCTAGCAGTAGAAACTCTCTAGGGCAGAGAGATTACAATGTAAGCTCCATGCAGGTAAGGACTCCGCACCAAAGAGATGCCTGTGGTTGATGGCAAAAATGGCTACAGATTCTTCTTCTTCTTCTTTCACAGCCCCTTGCAACTGACTTTATAGTTCTCATCAAGTTTGGAGAGCCTTTCTCCACTCTTTAGATCTGAGCTGAACTTGATTTTGTCAATGGGACATTAACTAACATGATGCAAGCAGAGACTTGAAAAGATCCCCACCCGAATGGCCCCTCTGCTGAATTGTGAACTAAATAAATGGTTGGTGTTTGAAGGTACTAGGTTTTGAGGGTGGTAACACAGCAAAAGCCATCTAATATAGTACTCACTAAAATTTTCTTGAATAGATAAGCAAAATGAATGAATTAATAAATGAATAAAACGACGTAGGTGGTTACTTAATTCAGCCTTCTTGTTTCACAAGTAAAGAAATTTGGTTAGCCCCGGCTAGCGTGGCTCAGTGGGTTAAGCGCCAGCCTGTGAACCAAAGGGCTGCTAATTTGATTCCCAGTCAGCGCACAGGCCTGGATTGTGACCCAGGTCCCCAGTAGGGGGTGCGTGAGAGGCGACCACACATAGATGTTTCTCTCCCTCTCTTTCTCCCTTCCCCTCTCTAAAAATAAATAAATAAAATCTTAAAAAGAAAAAAGAAACTTGGTTAATATTAGGCAGCAAGTTAGTAGAGGTGCCAGTATAAAATATCTATTATTATTATTTAAAAAAATAAATAATGTCCTGTCTCCCCAGTGAAATTGTAAGCTTCTTGAGACCAGGAACTGCTCATTGTTTAGATCATCAGTGTCTAACAAAGTATTTTATGCATTTTTCTATTTAAAAATTACTGTAGGATGTAGAATACGCATACAGAACACGGATTTGAAAAGGTACAAAAGCTCCAGGAAGAAGTAAATCCTCCCCCGTACCCCTTTCCCTGAGCCACCCACATTTCCTCCCCAGAGGCATTGACTGTCAATGTTTTTTTTCTCTGCTTGTGGGTTTTGCTTTGTAAACTTATGTATGGGGTCTATCACACAGTTGGTATAAGTGACGGTGACTAAAACTCAGGGATCATTTGTTTCTGAAAATCAGGGAACGGAGAGAGTTAGGACACCAAACGAAAGCAGCTTTGTCCCTTCCTCCCAGTCATCTGCCATTACCATCTATAAAGCCACACCATTTTGGGAGGCAGGTCTAAACTGTAAAAGAAGCAGAGCTGATCGGAGTCCTCAGAGGAAGTCTCTTCTGGGTTATTGGGATCTAAATGTATCCTAGGAAAGCTGAGGAAAACAACAACAATGGAAACATAGGGTTTTCCCTGGACACTGGCCAAGATCCATATTCTTAAATGTTTTGTCTGGATCCGAAACGATGAGAAGATATCTCCAAAGCATGAGGGTTTGAGGGAGTGCATGGGTACTACTTTACTCTAGAACAGTGTTGCAGTTCAGCCAGAGTGTAGGGACAGCCGGGCACAGAGAATATGGACGCTCTGCAGGGGGACTGGGGGAAGACACAACAAAGGAGAAAGGGAAGAGTCCCAGAAGAGGGGGAGGAGGGGTGGGGCTTTCCATAGTTTGAAATGCTGCAGAGAATGTCAAGGGAGGAAGCCAGAAAAGGGAATGGAAGGAGACTGTGGGGATAACATAGATACCAAGAGCAGCAAAGATACAGAAGCCTAAGGGTGGGGATTCAGCAGTGAAATAAGGAAGGAGGGAGGACTTGTGGAGAAGTTGCAGGTAGCAAGTGAAAACCACGTGCGCAAAGGCTTTTGGTTTTTATGGGAGAGTGAAAATGGAATGGCGATAGACTAGAAGAAGGCACTAAAGGAAGGTTTTTAATATTTTTTGAGACTGTTTTTAAGATAGAGAAGTTCAGAACATGTTTGAAATGGGAAAGAAACCCAAGAAGACAGGGCCAAAGGAAGAAAAATTATGGAAAGAAATCAGTCTTAACAGTGTGGTGATTGCCGGACAGGGGTGGGGGTGGGGGAGGGGTGGGGGGATGTAGAGGAGGGTATATGAGAGTAAATGGTGATGGGTGGAGCCTTGACTTGGGTTTGTGAACACATAAGACAGTGTACAGATGATGTGATGTAGAATTGTGTACCCGAAACCTGTATAATTTTGTTAACCAGTGTCACCCCAATAAATTCAATAAAAAGAAAAATGAAAGAGGTCAGTCTTGGATAAAGAGTACCTATTCAGTGGTATCAATAATCCTGATGACATTGTTTTGTCCAAGTACTTCAATGTACTTGATCTTACGGATATTTCCTATTATAAAAAGACTTCTATGCTATATAAATTTATAGTTCTTTTCCTTGGTTTGGCAAGCCAAGCATTTTGACAATTACATTTTAGCTTCTTATAAAATAAAATAAATTAAAAGTTTCTTTTCTTTCCTGTCTCTTTTCCTTAATAATTTCTCCTCTTACAGTCGCCCCTTTCACGCATGCCCCCTGGTTTCAGTGTTTGTCCTGAAATGCCATGAAGTGTCCTCCCCCCGGTCATTTTCTTTCACTATAGCTCCACAGACTTGTTCCAGCTTAAAAGGTCCCCCCAAGTTTTCACTGTTGAAAATTTATGGTTCACCTCCTTCCTACAAGAGCACCTGAGGCAGCCGCCTTTCCTCCTGCAGGGCCACGTAGGGTTTCACAAGCCCCCTGACACCACGTTCCCCACACCGTCCAGCCTTCCCCGCCCGGGGAACAGGCTGACTTCGCTGGCGGCAGAGCCTTTTCCTACAACCACAGCCGCGTAGTTCTGTGTGGTGAAGGCCTTTTAGGTCCTGGTGGACTTCCATGTGTGCGAGCACTTCCTGAGGGGCGCGCGGAAGCAGGCCCTTCTCCACACCCCGCTGCATCTGTGTTCTTGCCTAGTGCCGTTTCCTTGTGTAAAGGGGTATCTTCCCTTTGGAGGTTGACCGCAGGTGTGGCATAAGATGCTTCTCCGCGACAGAACTGAACTGGGGCTCAACATCAGAAAATCCCCGAGATACTACAATATATTCTGGAAATTTCGTGGGTTCAGGAAGTCAGGGAAGTGGTGGTTTGTGGTGGGTGTTCCCAATATCTCTTTTGAAGATTCTGTTGTGTCTCCTTCCATTTCTGTCCCCAAAGTGTTCTTGCTAGTTAAACTGGACTGAGCACAGTCGTGGGAAGGTGTTCGTCACTTCAGGGAGAAGGCAGCGCGGGACCTGACCCTCCCACGAAGGCTTCTCATTCACCATGAGCCCCTGAGAGGGAGATTCTCTCCCTCTCAGTCGGCTAGGTATTCTCCAGTGCACCCGGTGTGCTCTCACCGGCTCTACTTGCTCATCAGGGGGCTCTGGTCATAATTTTTGGTACTTAGGCAAAGGCCAGGGCTGCCTTTTAGCTGGTACCTCTGCCGAGTGATAGCTTCTCTTACCTTCATCAACACCTTGAAGCCTCACCCTGCTCTGCCACGTTGGCCACCTGCACCTAAAGGTGGCGCTTTGCCTGCGTGTGCTGTCTCTGGCAACATTGGTGGAAAATGAGGAAGGAAAAAGAAGTAAAAAAAATCCTCCCCACCGAATTCACTGCAGCAGTGTGACCAGGCCCGGAACGGTGCCTCCAAGTTCCCTCCCACACGCTGCGCTGCCCCGGGGCACTGGGAGCCGCAGCTGCACCGGGGCCCCTGCGTCAGCTTTGATAAGAGCCAGGTGTAATCAGCGCGACCGCACTTCTCTGGCTCAGCTTTCCCCTTGTGGCTTCTTCATTCCTGCTGATAATTAAAGGAAGCTTTTCGTGCCATGCTGAAGGCAATAGAAAATAAGCTAACAAGTAATGACGCAGCCGCCACGGAGCCAGAGACTCGCGCTTCCGGTGCCGGTCCCGTCTTCGTGGTATGGTTGCCGAGGGGAAAGGCGGCCCTGAGGTTCAGCCCTCGGAATTGGGTGGCTGGGAGAGTCAGCTCGACTGGGAGCCGGGCTGAAGATGTAAGACGCATAGAGAACATTCTGTGAGAGTGTGTGTAGGGCCTTGGCCTATGAATGAGAGGACCGTCGGTCTTTCTTCTTATCTTCCCATCTAGTCTTCTCTTCTTTCAAACCCTGGATTTCTTAATTCTCTTTGTGATTCTTATCATGGCACAGCTCGCTTCTATTTCATTAAGATTAAAATCAATGCAGCGGGGCCGGACTTGATTTCCAAGTCGTACGTGCGCTCAGCTATCAGTTTCTTCTCCGCCTTTTCATCGCTGTAGACGGACGCCGCTTCACCGATGAGCGCCTTGAAAGTGCTGCCTGTTTGGGGGTGGCTGTGTGTCCGCTGGGGCTCTCTTGCAATGGCCATGGGTCATTTTCCTTTTCCTGGGGGTCTTGGCTAAACCCTCCGTAATGAGGGTTAGGCTCCGTCACAGACGAGGAAACTTCCAGAGAAGTGCTGGGGCCTGGGGGAGTGGGCCTATTTTGATCTGTCACAGAAGCTTCCCTTACATTCAGTCTGCCTTTGGCACCAAGGGAGAGAATAGTTGAAGCCATTATTCAGGTGATTTGGTTTAAAAAGAATATCCCCGTACTAAAGTTCTCTGTCAATAAAGAAGGCGATCTGGCTTGTTAATGAGCCAAAGTGTCTGATTCAATGAATGAGTGTGACTCCCAAGACCGAGATTCGCTGTTATCAGCGGCCCGCAGTGTTCTCTGGCACAGAAAGGGCACAGACAACACTGGCAAGGACTGAGAGGGCCGCTCCAGGAGCCCCCACTGCCAGGCCTCCAAGGCGGCGATTTTCAGCCCCTGCGCCGCAAGAATTTCTAAAACAGGTAGTCCCTGACTACTCCTTTCGTTTCCCCTAGACTGTCAGATTAAAACATGACAACAGCCAACACAGCAACAGCTGTCTGCTGTACGTGAATCAAAATTATACCTTTTTTGGGGTCAGATTGGTAAAAATAATATTTTTTGGTAGGACGCAGAATTTCAGTAATTAGTTTATGTGTGCCGTGAGATGGGGAAGATTGAAAGTTGCCACTCTAAGGCAACCCCTCCGAGCCTTCTCGGCCCCCAGTCCCACGGGCGTCTAAGCACAGCCCCAGGATCAGTACTTCTTGCACTCCTAGCTGCTGCCTCTGAGTCTGAGCTTTATTCTGGAATTATCTATAGCCCATCTCTGGTTTCCGTCCTGATGTTAAGCTTCTGCTTTCATACATTTCCCTCCATCCACCCTTTGGCACTGTCTTCACAATTCCATTGCAGACCTTGCCAGGAACTCCCCTTCCCGAGTGCGGATGAGTCACTTCGTGCTTGCGTCACAAGAACCATCGTGTACTGAGCTGATGGACTCAGAATTTCCCCTCCGTTCTCTACCCTAAGTCGGCTCCAGGCTCCAGCTCTTCTCAAGGTTATTTATTCACTGTGAAACTCCACTGAAGGGCAGGTGATGAAACAGTTACCACCACACAGCTATTTGCTAACTCATCCTGCATCCCAAGGATATAATTATAACTTTCATCGGAATTACTCAAGCACATTTTAAGACCAGGGCTGCCACAATGCACAGCTGCAGGGACGCGATTCCCAGGGAACGCAATGGGCGTGGCGCTTCCTGGCTTCCTCGAGCCGTGCTGTGTGAGGCTGGGAGGAGAGCTACGGACAAGCAAACCAACTTCCTCTTTACACCCAGAGCTGTACTTCAGAAGAGGCTGAAAACTGGCCTGTTTACTGATTGCAAGAATTTTAAGACCAGACTTGCTATAGCTAACTGACTGATTATTGTCTTCCATTTCTACACGCTAAATCTAGGGGGGACAGCCACACTCAAGCCGATCACGTGCCACCTCATAAAAACAGAAAGTGGATTACACAGCCCCGCATCCGTTTTTCCATCATCCCAACACATTTAGGTATTTCTATCCTTAGTTTTCTCAATTGTTCTCTACTTGGAAAATTCCCTAAGATTTCGTTCTATTTCGGGTTAATCTCTTTCCTAATAGGCGTACGGAATTCTCACGCCTCCTTTTGTCCCAAATGCATTGCTAGGAAGGTTTTTCTTCGTGAATTTCTTTGCTGATGGGCTTCGGTGATTTTGTAGAGTAGTTCCAGTTTTTCATGTAACTTTTGAAATTCTCTGTTAAAAGGCTGAGAGAAAAAGGGGTTGGACTAGGCCACAAACATATCCTTTCTGTGTAGATATATGACTGGGACTTTGGTGACTACTTTATGTCCTTCTTTTATTTTTTGTTACCATCAGATTATTGGACTTTATAGCTCCAGTGGTATCACTGATCACTGAACTCAATACAGCTGATGATTTAGTTCTTTTTTAGTGCCTACCATGTGCCAAGTTCTGTGCTAGAATTATATGGTAGCAAACAAGAGAGATGTGGATCTGTTATAACAAAGGAGACAAATATTTCACAATTGCAAAACATTTTATTATAGTACCTTTAAATTCCTTGAAATAAAAGTACAGTAGGCTGTAGCTGATAAGATGGGAACTAGCTAGTCTTGGAGGGAAGGAGTCGAGATTTGAATATAGCGGAAGAATTAACTAGGCAAAGAGGTGAAGTGATGGTGAGGAAGGGATGGGAAGTAGAGGCGAGCTGGCCTTACATATTCCAGGCAGAGTCTAAAGCACATGAAGATCCTGAGGTAGGGAGAAAAGATTCACGGACTTGAAAGGAGACTGATGGCCGGGGCATAGAGAGCTTGGGGAAGTATGGTTTAGGGTCAGCAGAGGTCAGATCACGTAGGACCTTCTAGATCAGGTTAAAGATATTTTACAAGTCAGACTCCCCGAGAGGCATACTCTGAGATATAGATTAGATGCAGGAAGTTTATTGGTGAGTGCTCTAGGGATTAATACTTGTGGATGAGTGAATAAAGTAGAACTAGGCAGAGAGATAAGTTGGACTATAATGTAGTCTCAAGAAACGTATTAGTCCATCTGATAAGGAAGCTGGGGAGTCTTTTCGGAGTTGTCGCAAGTTTAGGTAAGAGGGTCGGGTATTTATACCTTCTTCTTCTTTTTCTTTTTTTTTTTTTTAAGATTTTATTTATTTATATTTAGAGAGAGAGGAAAGAAAGAAGAAAGAGAGGGAGAGAAACATTGATGTGAGGAAGAGACATTGATCCGTTGCTTCTCATGCACACCCTGACTGGGGACCAAGACTACAATCCAGTCTTGTGACCTGACAGGGAATCAACTGGTGACCCTTTGCTTTGCAGGACGACACCCAACCCACTGAGTCACACCAGTCAGGGCTGGGTCTTTATACTTTCTTAAGGGCAGTTGGAGAGTGAGAACTTCCCTGAGGAAGGCGGTGTGCTTTTGGGTGAGGTGACTGTCTTTATCTGAGAGCAAGTCTTGGAGAGGGATTCACCTGAGAGCCCTCAGCTGCTGCCTCCCAGCAGCTGGTAGAACGTGTGCCCTGGTCCAGAGGGGGTCCCCAGTGCACACTGTGACATCCATTGTATGTACGATTCTAAGTCTGGTGAGAAACTAACGGGAGGTTTTCAGCCTCGAAGTACGATATTATCATATTTGCGTAAAATGTTTCCATTGGCTATTGCGTGGAGGATGGATTGAAATGATGGTCAGATTGGCTTTAGTTATGAAGCTATTGTGGTGACTCAGGCAACATATGACAATAGATTGGACTGGATGGTGGCAGAGGGGATGGATGGGTACAGGTATTTGAGTGACAAGAGATCAAATATGGAAAAGGAGACCTGACAACAGATCGGTTGGGGGAGAGTGAATGATAGAGGAATTCAAGTGTAATGGCAGAGTTCCACCCTTCTGGCACTGGGTAAATGGTGAGGCCATTCACTGCGCTTTTTCCATTTTGAGAAGGAGAGTAAATTTTGAATTCAGTTTAGGCTATGTTAAATTAAGGTGCTCATGAGACATTCAAACCAAGGAGGTAGTTGGGTATATAATTCTACAGCTCAGAAAAGAGGTCTGGGCTGTAGCGGGAAACTTTAGAACTGCCATGGGGTTTGAGACCAGGGCTTAAATAAAAGGTGGCCTGGAAAAGAGTGTGGAGTAAAAAGTGAACCTAAAACTGACCGTAGAGGAGGGCCCACATTTCAGGGTCAAGTGGACAAAGAGCTCTTAACTTAAATAGACGAGGAATAATGAGAGGGGCAGGAGGAAAGCTAGGAGAGCATAATATAAAACAGGAAGGGTGTTATGATGAATAATCTAATGGTGCTTCTGTAATAAGTAGGATGGTAGCCATTTTTCGGACACTTCTTGTATTGTTATAAAATCCTGTAGGCTAGCACGATGTAAATGTGTGTAAAAATATGGTTATGGTGTTTTGGCATCCTCGTTTAGGCGAGAACTACTATAGCCAAGGTTTTCGATCTGTGATTATATATCGCGCTCCTAATTTAAAAAAATTCTTTGCCCTGATGCAATTAAGGAATCATTCCTTTTCTGTCATATCATGTGCAAGAATACTTGGTGAAAATCAACTGAGTGCCAGGTACATTTCAGCGCTGGGGTAAACGCTGTTGGGTGCGTGGAGCCCAAAAGCTGAAAACCTAAATGAAGAAATAAGACTTGCCACTTCATTAGCTATGACTTAGTAACAAAATAATGGTGCCACGGGACAGCAGATAAGAGCAAAAACTACAGAATAAGAATGTCAAGAAAGGCTTAGGTGGAGATGCTGAACTTGGTAGTTAGTTTTGAAGGTTGGTAGGGTCTATATGGTAGGGGAGATACTTCAAGAAAAGATAGAACATATGAAAAGGTGGAGAGGATAAATTACACAAGATAAATAATTGAGAAATGCATTAACATGATGGCACTTGAAGCTGTTTGAAATAACTGCTATATTCTAAATACTTATCTCGTTCCAAGGCCTTTAACTATCCCGATATTCAGTTTGTAATATCTTTTGAGGTTCTGAAATTTTATGGTGAAATATTTTTGTTTGCATTTTAATTGACGTGTGCTTTGCTTTGTGGTTTTAAATTCGGGTTAGCTAATTTAGACGGCAAGCGCAGAGAGGTGTGTGCTGAAGCACAATCCAGTGAACTCTCACATTGTACTCCACACTCTTACTCCTACCCCACCCGAAGAGATTGTAGCATGTGCTTTTTTGATGAGTTATAGACAACGGGTTTGGTGAGTCTTTAGAATCCAGGATGAGTAATTCTTTGAAGCATCTAAAACCTTTGCTTATACTCTTTCCACATTTATGCAGAATTGATAGACTGTCAAAAAGGGAAAATATGATCACATTTGTGTCGAAATAGCAGGCATAGCTGTGCAGCATTATTTTTATACGAATAGAACTTATTTATTAAGTGGCAGATTGCTGTCTGGCCCTTTCCCAAACACATGACACAATATCATTTCACAGGTTTGTAATCTTCAAACTTAAACTGCTGGAAGCTTATCTCTTCATTCCTGCTATGAGTGCGACCAGCTCCAAAACTGAACAGCTCCAGAGAGCACCGATGACATCATGCTGTATGAAAATCCCGCCATCTACCTCCCTCCTTTGTTTAGTGCGTAGCCTGTGCTGCATATGGTAACTCGGTTTGCAAATGCTGTAGCAGGTGAAGGTGATTCCTAGGCTATGGCTTTACAGTAGAAACAACTAGTGTCCCCATAGCTACAGAGGAAGTGAAAGTTTCTAAGGTCTCACCCTATGTAGTGCGGGCACCAGCCAGTCTTTACCGACTCTAGCATGATTGATTGGTTGAATGAAGAGTTGTAGGTTGAAATTTATTTTCTTAAGAACTTTAAAGGCTGTGTTCTGATTGTTTTTCTTAGCATGCAGTACTTGTATTTAAAAAACTGATATATTTTATTTTTGATTCTTTGTATATGATAAATTTTGACTCTGCAGACAGTTTTAGAATCTTCTCTTTGTCCCCAGTGCTATCAGATTTTCTGTATTCTGAGTCATTCTGTCTCTTGGGTTACTTCTTTATTTTAGTAAACAACATCGATCAATAGCTCAGAAGGTAAATTATCTAACACAGTACATATCTGAAAATATCTTTAGCTATCTTTGTTTTTGTTTGATATTTCGGCTAGGTATAGAAGTCTAGATAAAACTTACTTTCCCTCACCATTTTGAAAAAACTCATAGTCTCATCGCAAGTGAGAAGGTCATTGCTGTTCTGATTTCCATCCCTTGATGTGATTTGTACTTTGTCTCGGAAACTGACTCTTCTTTTTAGCCGGGGAGTTCTGAAATTACATTATGATATGCCGAAGTGTGAATATTTTAAAAGATGTTCATTATGTTGGAACTTTAATAGGCCCTTTCAACCTGGAAACTCATACTCTGTAGTTTTGTGAACACTTTTGTATTACTAACATATTAATTCTTCTTTCTGGGTACCAAACTCTTGGGATAGTCTGATTCTCCAAATTTCATAGTTTTTTAGCTTCTGTTTTAAAAATCTCTTTCTGTTTTGCTCTTTAAAATCCTTCATCTTTATTGCTAGCTTTCTTATACTGAGTGTTTTATTTGTTGTGCTCTCACATTTTTAATTTCCAAGAATTTTCCTTGTTCTTGGAATGTTCTTTTTTAAAAATAGCATCATGTTCTGTTTCATGGATTTAATATCTTTTCTTATCTCTCTGAGGATATTAGTGATAATAAAAAAATTTTTTTCTCCTCTTTTTTCCTTCAGGACCTTTTGTTTATTTACTTTGGTCTCTATCCATCATTTTTCTTGCTTTCTTCAAATCTCCGATGATCCGTGGCAGTATGTAATATTTGAGAATGAAACTCATAAAAGCAACCTCCGTGCGAGGCTTGTCGACTGGTGGATGATTTTTGGATGACTGGGCCAGGCTGTCTTACTGGGCTCGTCTGTTCATCCAGAAGGGTCTTGTCATCTTCTGCTGGTAGCGGTTGGGACTGTGAGCCTTACTTTCCAGAGTCTAAGCTTTCCTGTAACCTCTCTGGGGGACTCTGGTCCTCAGCTGTGCCCGGCATTCCTTTAAACCATTCTTACTAGAAGGTTTAGGAAAATCCAGTCTTTTCCTGGCTGACGAGGGGAAGATAAGGATGTATTTCTTTGCATTTGTTCCTGTAGATTTGTGCATTTTAATAAATTTTTTATCTTATTTTTAACAGATGTTTGAGAGACATTCAAAGTCGATCCTTGGTTTTAATCTCCTGTGTTTAACCTGTGGTCAATGGCACCCTCTCTGGGCCCTTCAGGTACCCCGCAGGGCCACGATGTGGCTGTCAGGTCTCCCTATCACTGCAGCCACAGCAAATATTAACAGGAGGTGCTGATTCTTAAACTTATCGCTACTGTCTGTGCAGGGTCTGCCTGTAGGTGTGGTGGTTTCTCACCCTTACCTGCAATTTCCAGGACCGCTCTTCAGAATCACCAAACAGCATCCCAATAAGGTTCTGTTAGGATTCCAAAGTAAACAAAATCTGTGGTTTATCGGCCAGATCACACTCTGCTTGTGGTTGAGCCTTGTATGCTATTGGCAGGTCAATGGGAGGAATTTACCCAGGCCAGTCAGCTGTAAGAATTGGCTGTGACCACTGACCACCAATCTCCACCCACCATGGAGAATCAGCTATGCAGGGGCAGAGTTATGGTGCTCCAACATGGTCTGTAGCAGTCCACTGGGTGCACACAGGGGCTTCTCAAGTGGTGTAGGCCAAGGTTAGCTCCCACCTATTTTTGCTGGGCTTCCATGGCTGAGCTGTAAAGCAATCTGAGATGGCTGCTGCTTGTGCTGGGCTTGGAGATTCCCAGGTGAATACAAGCTATAAACCCAGTCTGGCTGGTGCTAGTGCTATGCCTCGGGCCACTTAGCAAGAGGTACAGGGGGCTCCCTGAGGCCACCTGTTGCTTTTTTGATAGGGTTTAAGAAGTTGTAAAGCATGAACCAAGGCCTGCTATTCATATGGAAAAGCTACTGTTAACAGCTGTACGTTGGGTGGAACAGAGCATCAGGGGATCTCCAGAGCAGGGTAGACAGTGTTAGTCAGGTTGATGGAGTCTCAGATATGGCACCTGCCTACAGGCTCTTTGGCTCTGTTAGGGGAGGGCTCAGAAAAAGGGACAATGGCCTCTGCCCTTCTTTTTGTCTGGGAGAAAGCTGTCTCTCAGCTCTTGGCTTGATGCCAGACACTTCACTTCCTCTCCATGTGCCAGTGGTGACTTTTAAGCTGCCACCCTGGTGCTGGAGCTCAGAGGGAATGAGTCTGAGTAAGTCCGTGTGTGGGTCCTTTAAGAACTGCTTGGGACTCCAGAAGTGTCTTCCACTCACTCAATCCACACTGGTTTTTGCAGCCAGAAGTTATGGGGACTTATCTTCATGGCACTGGAACCCTGGGCTGGGGAGCCTGGTGTGGGGCTGGGACCACTCACTCCCAAGATATCCATCCTGAATTTTTATCCACCACACATGGATGTGGGACCAACCTGTTCTGTGTCTCCACCCCTCCTACCAGTCTGGATGGATGTGATTTCTTTAATTCCATAGTTGTCAGACTTCAATTCGATTTCTGATGGTGCTGAGTGATAGCTGTTCTATAGTTTAGTTGTAATTTTGATGTGGTTGTGGGAGGAGGTGAGCAGTGTTTACCTATGCCACCATCTTGACTGGAAGTCTCAGTTTTCCAGTCGAGTTCATTTTCATTCAAATATAACTTCTATATTGGATGCTCAGATTAAGAAAGGAAAAAATTAACATTTGTATATATAAAATAAAGATTACTCATTATTACATATGTTTTAAATATTTTATCATGTGTACATTTTAACTTTTTCTATTTAAAATAAAGCTTATTCTTTATTTTACTGAAACTTGAAACATATATTTTAGAAACTAAATTGAAATTTAATTATATATTACTTCGTCAAGACAGCACTTAATGGCCTGATGTTTGCAACTCCTTTACTGTCCATTCTAGTGGAAACCTAGCTCTTCTCCTAAGAACGCCGTATTCTTATGGCTCCTCAGGAGAGGCAGTTTTTCTCTCATCTCACAGGCCATGGCTGTGCCATCAGCAATTTCTCCCTTTCTTGTGCCAGTCTGACCCTTGCGCCTGTCTAGGTGTCAGGCGTTCTCCTTCATTAGGTGAAGGCGCTGAAGACGCACATCCTCTCCCTCCTTCAACAGCACCATCTGCTTGGATGGCTGAGCGTTGTCTTGGTCCACGGAGGGGAGTATCGCATCCGCGTTTTTGGCAATACCCGCCTGTGCCTGCTCTGCACCGGCTCTGAAATCCTACACCCCAGTAACCGTTTTCTATCCACGGTGCCCCGTGCCTTTTGTCCTTCCTCTTCCACGCTTCGCCAGTGCCCTGGGCTGGACCTTGCGGTGCTCTCCCATCTCTTTTTAATTTCCCTTTCAGACCCAAGGGAGGCAGAAGATAGAAATATGACGTGGAATCATTGTTTTCCTGGAATATCTTCCCTCTAATATTCATTAGAATGCTAGTTTCAAAGAATTGTCCTTTAAAAAATTTAATTGTCACCATTTTGTTTCTAGACAGTGGACTAAATTTCAAAAAATATATATTATTGAGAAAATGTCCTGGTTTCTAGAATTCTTTGTTCCTGTTTTCCAAGTGTCCACCTGCTCCGTGTCTTGAATATCATAGGAGCCAAGTAAATGGCTGGTTGGCTTTGTTCTAGCTTCACTGCATACCTCTCTCATTTGGCCTGTGTTTCTGTTGCCAGGTAACATTAAAGGCTTCATTCTATAAGAAACAATGGTGAGCTAAATATCAAAAACAAATATACTCAGAATTTTTAATCTCCAAGTAGCCCAAAATAAAAAAAAAAAATGAAAAAACAAAATACCAAGAGATATTATAAGTCATGGAGAAAATTTAATTTTAAGGTGAGGAAGTAGGTTTTCCCCACATGCCTGGCTTTGACTAAGTCATGGTACGTCGTAGCCAAGCTGTATATGGCCTGGGCAGGCCGATGGGTGGTCCCTCTTTCAGAACTGGCTGGTCCCACAGCTGCATAAACATCCTGTAAGAGAGGGTACAGTTACATTTGGGGGCCAGCCCCCCCCCTTGCTCTTTCATCCAGACCTTCTCTTGCTCTTCTCCGTGTACCCAGCACGCATCTCGGCTAGCCTATCATAAATGGATGTATCTGCAGCTTCCTTGAGATCAGGATGTTGAAGATGGTGGGTTTTGGCTCCCACATAAATGGTGCTCTGGCTGTTACCGAATGTGGACCCTTTGGCTGGGGGGCTGGAGGGGCTCAGATACTGTTAGCGAAACAACACCCCACCTTCCCCGGGGTCCCTCTGTCCTAGGTGCTTTGCCCACCACCCTCAGAAATCATGGCTCTCAATGCCAGCGTTTGGAGAAAAGGAAAGGAATCATTTATTCAACAGTTATACAGGTTTTTGAATAACGGCTAAATGTCACCGTTAAATCTCAAAACCCCTTTAAAACGCCCACCAACACACACAGTCCTGCCTTCCCCGCTTGGCCCAGTCAGGCCAGGCAGGCCACTCGGGGGACCGCCCTTCAGGAGGAAAAACACAGAAGTCCCGGAGCTCGGCTAGGCAGGCCTCTCGTGGTTCCCGGCACGGTCATCTGTGTCACCACGACCTCCAGTTCTTAATCCAAAACCACGTGGCACCTTCTCATGGCCCACTAGCAAGAGCCCTCCTTCCCCTTGCCTTCCCGCGTGGTCTTCACATTGTTCCCCCGTGGTGTGGGGAGAACCGTCTCTCAGCTCCCCTGCGCGGGTGCTCTGTAACTCAGGGAGATCCTTCCTAGTCGACTCAACTCTCCATTTGGGTTTAAGTTAAGCAAACCTTCCTGGTTAACCTTGCTGATATGCAAAATAACTGTCTTTGCAAATCAGGTATGAAACTATCTAGCTGTTATTGACATGCAAAATGACTCTCAGTGGCCTTGCTCCAGGCAGGTCTGAAGCTGGTCTGTTACCGATACTCACAGTAACTCTGAAAGGCCCTGCCCCACGTCTCCCTTCCCCCATGGTGTCCCGCCTTGGGGTGGGGAGGGAGAATATCTTATATTTTTCACCCCACAATGTGGACACCGTTACAAATCCCCCTTTGGGGGGTGTCCCTGTTACATGGCTGTTCGGGAACATTGGAACCCTAAGTCTCCCTTGGGTCCGCCTGCAGATTTGCACAGCTGCCTTATGTTTGGGATAAGGGGCATCACCACACATTATTTTGTCATCATTATGTCCTGACATGGTAACATTTTGGTACATGGGCATAGAAAGAGTGACATGCACATTTCAGCTTTATCTCAAACTCAGGCAGATCCTTAAGACATTCCATTGTCTTCTGAGGAAATTCGAATCATTACTTTTCGGTCTCCATTTTCCCTTCCAATTTTCTATATACCTTTATAATTCTACTCCAAACATCTCCCGCTGGCTTGCATGAAATAGGACAGGCACATGTCTGGTCACCGTCTTTTGACG
>PVJD01016288.1:0-21586 GCA_004026545.1 Mormoops blainvillei | reverse complement strand
ACCACCTCTCGCGTTTGTATCGCATCTCTTGCTTCTCTTTCAGGGCTACCAGAGTCCCTCTTGTCACGTGAATTCCACATTTTAATATCAGTTGAGTTGAGACCCCAGACAGCTTCAAGGTTCCCCAGCAGGAGGACAGAAGCAAATACTGTGTGCCCAGCAAGTGGCACTGCCGTAGTTGTCTCCTCGCAGTGAAGTCTGTTTTCAGAGCCCTCCTACTGCAGAAGCTGGGCCCAGGGGCCGTGGGGCGGAGGCAGTGATGACTGTGTGTGGCGGCTACATGTTCTGTCAGTCTCACTGTTGGCGCCTGTCCCTCCCCTAGGTGACGACGCCCTTCCGAATGGGCTGGATGTCACCTTTGAAGTGACTGAGCTGCGGCGGCTGACGGGCAGCTACAACACCATGGTCGGGAACAACGAGGGCAGCATGGTACGGACTGGCGCCCGCGGCGGGGCTTCAGCGACGAGCTTTCAGCTCGTGACCGTGTTCCGAGGCCCGTGGTGGCTTCAAAACCCTGTCACGCACCTTAGTCTTGTTCGTAAGATGGCCCGTGGTTTCCCGTTCATCATCCTGGGATTGACCCTCCTAGGTTTTGAACTGTTTGAAAACAGGATTAACATGAGTAGTGAGTTAGGAATGGTTCGGAGAATGTTCCCATTAAGTTTTTTGTTCAAATTCCCCTGAACCCCAGACCCACAGCTGGTTTCCTTGAGCCTCCAGTGCAGTCGGCAGGCGGAGCTGGCCCCTCGGGCCGGCCAGGTGGGAGCGTAGGGCAGACGGGCCTCCCAGGCGGGAGCGATTCCTGGCGACTCTGCCAGGCCTGTGGTCTCCGTCGGCTGCCCTGCTCCTGTGAGTCCCCTGGCCCTCGGCCTGGAGTGTCCCAGAACGCCGTCACCCCTTCAGCTTACACCCCGCTCTCTCTTTCCCTCCTAGGTGCTTGGCCTCAAGCTCCCTAATCTTCTAGGCCGTGCGGAGAAGGTGACATTTCAGTTTTCCTATGGAACAAAAGAAACTTCCTACGGCCTGTCCTTCTTCAAACCACAGCCGGGAAACTTCCAAAGAAAGTAGGAAGCCAGACAGACCCTGGAGCACAGTGGCCTGGTTTAAAGTTAGAGTGGCTGCTTGTTGGGGAAAAGGAACCATAGTGAGTCGGCTGACACTCCGGCCGTCACCACGCGCTGTGGGCCTCCTCCTGGAGATGAGCCCCCAGAGGGCAGTTTTAAGTCTGTTGCTTTGAATGTGTGCAAGCTGTGGTCCCTGTCCCAGCTGTTAAAGCTCTGTCCCGTTGCCTCCTAGTTTCTCTGTGAACTTGTACAAAGTCACCGGACAGTTCCCGTGGAGCTCACTTCGGGAGACGGACCGGGGCGTCTCACTGGAGTACAGTGTGAGTAGCGTTCCCGTCGTTCGCCCTCTGCGCCCGAGGGGGGACGCAGCACCTCTTCATTCCCAAAGACAGCAAGGGGGACTGGGCGGGGAGAGCACCGACCTGTCGGAGGCCTGACGCTGGGAGGGGCGGGGGGAGGCGTTGTTGCTGGGTTCCCTCTGCTCTCCGCACCCCCGGCCGGGGCCTATTCCCCGGCCTGGCTGCCCAGGCAGGGCGTGGCTCATAGCCACGGGGGCAGCGTCTCTGACCTGGTAGATTTCCTCTGTGCTCCTGACTTCCTGGGACGCCACCTGCTCGTCCTTCCTCCTGGGCTAAGGCCCGCACCTTCCGACAGCCGCAGAGGCACCCAGGTTACGGAAAGCGCCATCGCTGGCGCTCGCTCAGGGTTACTTCCGGCAGGGCCTGACCCGAGGCAACAAATGGGCTTACAGTCATTTGGCCTTTTAGGCTGTACAGTGAGCCCTGCTCTCCCCCCGCCCCTTCTCGTACGTCCCTGCTCCTCTCCTGTCCCGGTAGCTGCCCCAGCGTGGCCCTCAGACCAGCAGCGCTGGCCTTGCCCGTGAGCCGTCAGAGAGGGCCGGCCCTGGGCCCTGCCTGCCCCGCCGAGTCCGCACCTCTGGGAATGGGGCCGGGACGCGGCTTTGGTTCCGCACCCCGCCCTGCCGAGGCTGGTCTGAGAACCCTGCTGAAGCCCCGGGGTCGCTGCCTGGGCTTGACCTGGCACCCAGGGCCCCTGGACACATGAGTCAGTCATGCTTCCCACCCTGCAGGGTCACCAAGGTCAGGGAAGCTGAGATAGACCAGGTGGACAGAGCTCAGGGTGTAGATGTGAGTGTTTGTGATCCATTTTCGGTTCTGCACATGGCCACCTGTACTCGTGTGAAGGGAGTAGCTCTTGGCCACCTTTCTGCCCCGTGCCGGGGGTGCGGAAGGTGCCACCGCAGCAGGCGAGGCCCCCTAGCCCCTCCAGCGGGCCTCTGGCCGCCAGCAGTGCGGGAGGCTTCTCCCCATCCTTCTCCTGCGCCCCCTTGTCTCTCTTTTCTAAGCGTTGCTTAAAGAGCAGATTCTGAGGAGAGGAGCAGGGCCCCAGGCAAGCACGTGGCGCAGGGCGGAGGGACACAGAGCAGCAGCGCTGGAGGCCGCCAGCCCTGAGGTCGAGGGACAGGCCCCAGGGGAGAGGCCCGGGTCCCACTGTTGTCCTCGGTGCCGACGTGAACTAGGGCCTCACAGCGCAAACCAAACGGCACCGCCTGGCCCTCCTTGTCCTCCAGACCGTAGACCCAGAGACAGGAGCAGTGTGTCCGAGTGCCAGTGGCTCTCCTGTGAAGAGCTGCCCTATGAGGGAGAAATGGCTTCAGTCAGCCCTGCGCCCTCCGTGGGCGTGTGGGACCGAGCTGGTCTCGGGCGGCCCCGAGTACGGGAAGGGCAGGTGAGCTCGGCCGCCCTCCTGCCGTCGTCTGTTCCCCCGGCACCCAGCGCGGCGCCGGTCTGAGAAGTTCTCGCCCTGAGCGTGGACGGGGGCCTGGCCTGAAGTCCTTCGGCAGGCCTGAGGGCTGCGGAGTGTGCCCAGTGTGGGGCTCACGCTGGGGGGCACGAAGTGACCTGGCTGCCGTGTGACAGCTACGTCACTTCGTCCCGAGGCCGAAAAGCAGCACCTGAGCCAGAGATCAAAGACAGGCTGTCCCACCTGCCAGGGCCCCGGAGCTCCCGTGGCTCGGGCCTCTGGCTGCAGGAAGGGTGCTCTTCACGCCACGGTGACCCCATCTCCTCGCCCCTCTCTAGGGGCTGACGGGGCACCCGGGCCACCCAGCCTGGCTTCAGACAAGGCCGGGAGGGCGGGGTGGGGTGTGTGCTAGATTGTCTTCGGGTGGAAAGGAGGCCTGTCAGTTACAAAGTTGCACACAGCTTTCAGCCACAGGCGCTGTCTCCTCGCCAGGACAGCCGACCATGGGGCGGCGTTCCCTTTGTTCCCTTTGACCACAGCCCCGCTGCTCCGCCCACCTCCTTTCTCTGCTCCATCCCCTTCTCATCTTCTCGCTTGCCCATCATGAAAACAAGGGTCTTGCGTATCTCATTAGTCAATCATTTAAGGGTGCCTCGTTCTAGCGCCTGTCTGGGCTCCGTCCTGCCGTCCACCACTGGAGGCTGACCACTCCCCGTGCTTACAGTTTCCCATATGGAAGACCAGCCACGCCGTCAAGTGGGAGGGCGTATGGCGAGAGCTGGGCTGCCTCGCCAGGACAGCGTCCTTTGCCGTCCGACAGGAGAGCGGCCACTCCCTGAAGTCGTCGCTTTCGGTAAGGACTTTGCCTGTTTGAGTGAAGGTTGAGGTGCTTGGCTGCAGCTGCGGTGTATGTCGTTGGCACACGGGCACCACCACCATCGGGGTGGGTTGAGAAGTGTCAGGATTGGGTGGCAAAAACAGTGCGGCCTGGTCACTTGGTTAATTTATGGACACTGCCTATTATTGTTTCTAAGCAACGGCAGTGGTAACGGGAACAGGTGTGCACTAGAGCCAGCTGGGATTCCTGCTGAACACCGCGGCGCTGGCCCCGGTCAGGTGCCAAGCTCCTTGAGAGAACAGGCCCAATGACGGGCGTAGCTGGCACCCGATGAGCCAGGAGTGTTTGTTCCGCTCTCAGTTCCCTCGTGTGAGACACGGGGTGACACTCCTGCCATCCTCATGGGGTTTTCATAGGGTGACGTAGGGGTGGGGAGGTGCTTAGCACGACGTCTAGCCTGTAGTTAGTGCCTAGGGAGTGTTGTTTTATAGACCTGTTTGAAACGAAGGCGCCCCGGCACCTATTTCTTGCAGCATGCCATGGTCATCGACTCTCGGAACTCTTCTATCTTACCCAAAAGAGGCGCATTGCTGAAGGTTAACCAGGTAGTATTCCTGGCCAGCCCCCACCCCCACATGCTTGCACACTGGGGAGCCCAGGGAGGTCGGAGTCACATCTTCCATGTTGAACAATTTTCTTCCGTTGTACACAGTGTTCCCAAAGGGCCTGCTAGGGCCAGTCCCCCCTCAGCGCTCAGCCTTCTGCCCTTCGCCCAGGGTGATCGTAACCTTCTGGCCTCTGTGGTGTCCCTTACTAGGCCAGGAGGGAAGTTGTGCTTTGGCGTGAGTGGCTTCCCATGGCAGAGCTCCAGGCCGGGGTGTACAGCGTGGGTCGGCCGGGGCCGGGCTGTGGGGTTGGGGACAGTGTGGCCGGGCCGCGTGGGCCTCTGAGGCCCCGTCTGCCTGGGCTTCAGTGTCAGAGGAGCGGCTGGAAGTCGGGTTTTCATATGAAACGTGCCAAACCGTGAAAGGCTGGCTGGCAGTTTTCGAGCCGAGATTGGGCCACACAGGCCTTATCACCCGTTGCAAGCTCTGTGATAAAACTTTCGTGTCGCCGGCGTTTTCCTGTCCCCTGCGGGGCTGACGAGCTCTGCAGTTAGGAAGTTTGACGGTTCCACGTCTGTCAGGCCCCTAGAACAAGGTGGACACAGCTTCCAGCAGACAGAAGGCGTCCGTTGCTTTTCTAAAAAGGCAAAATAGCGAAAAGAAACGGTCGTTGCCGTGAGGTCATTAGGAGCCCGGGGGGCGAGTCTGCTGCCCCACTTTGACGGAGGCCTCCTCCCCCCAGGAGCTGGCTGGCTACACCGGAGGGGACGTGAACTTCATAAAAGAAGACTTCGAGCTTCAGTTGAATAAACAGCTTCTACTTGATTCCGTGAGTATCTGGCCAGAGCGTTGCCGCCAGCGTGCGTCCCCCACTTGGGACCTCCAGCCCCGAGCACGTGACTCCCTGACGCTCGGCGCGCCCTGCTCGCTCGTCACGGCGCCGGGGCCAGGGGTTCTCTGTAAAGGGGCTCCGCGCCCACTCGCAGCAGACCCCGGGGCCGGGATGGGGCGCCTTCCCCTTTGTCGCCGGGGTCGAGGGGCCAGGGCTGCTCTCCCTGCCGTCACTCCCGTAGATTTCCTGTCTCCTGACTCGCTCAGGAGCGGGGAGTAAGTGACTGGGGCCTGACCGGGCCTCCCCAGCACCTGCCACTACCTGTGCTGTCGGCCACCGACAGCTGGGGGCGGGGGCCAGGTTCCCATGAAGCGGCACAGGCACCTCATTCTAGACAGCCTCTCCCAGCTTCCTCACCTCCGCCCCCGCCGTTCCCCCTGCTCCCCAGCGCTTGGCGCTGTCCCTGTGTGACCCGCCGTGGCCTCGCTCTGCTCCTGGATCCGCGCCCCCTCCGCAGGCCCCTTCACGGCTGCCCGCACTTCCACCTCGTGGGCGCGCCGTTCCCCGGGTTCTCATAGAGCATGCTGCCCTGCCTGCTGTCCCTGGGGGCTCCCGCCCCCTCGCCGTCGTGGCTGCAGCTGCCATCCGTGTGCCCCCGGAGCGTGCCTGGCTCTCCTTCCGGGCGTCAGAGTCGTGCTACTGCGCGTTTCAACTCTGTTCCTCACAGACTTCGAATTCAACTTGTCCAAAAGTATGACTTCCCTCCCAGAACCTGCACCCTGAGTCTGGGCTCCTTACCCCACTGACTTCACCGCCGCTCACCCTGCCGCCCTCGACCTTCTCCCTGGCTGCTCACCCTCCAAGCCACCAAGCGTCAGGCCTGCGTCTCTGCCGCTGCAGTGTCGCGCGCATCCCGCGGCTCTCCCCGTGGCCGGGGCGCCGCTCAGATGGGTCTCTGCCCTTCCTCTCCCCACCGCCCCACCCTTCCCCTCACAGCACACAAGCCAGCCCGTCTGAAATGCACACCTCACCGCTTTGCTCCCCTGCATCGAGCTTGTGGCGGCGCACAGCCTGGGTCTTTTTCTGTCGCCTCCCCGCATGCGTCAGCCCCGCAGAACGGGCTGGGTGCCCTCTTGCTTCCGGGCTCTGGGCCTCCTGTTCCCTGCGTTTAAGACCTGGGCTCAGGTGTGTCTTCTGTGGGCTTTCTCTGATCTCCCAGATCCAGGTGGGGGCTCCTCACTGTCCCAGGACCTGTGCGTATCTCCAGCTGTTCCCCTCACCTGCCCTCCCGCCCACCACACGTGTACCAGCAGCCAGGAGCTGCCTGGGCCCTAAGACGCCTCAGTAAGGGACCCAGCCCTGCCCCCACATCCTGGTGAAGGGTGGCCACAAGCAGATACATGTGTCGTTCAGCAGGTGGCGCTATGTGTTAGGAAGAACAAGAAACCGGAGTAAAGGCACAGAAAGTGGCCCTAAACGGGTGCTGTCACATGTGAGATGGGAAGGCGTCTCTGAGGACGCAGCATCTCCGCACAGCCCAGAGCAGCGAGGGCACCAGATGTCAGCTGTGGGCAGGAGCGCCGGCCTCTGGCAGGACCGCCGGGGCGGGGTGGCCGGCAGCGGGAGGGGGTGGGGAGGGCAGGAGCAGGCCAGGGAGTAGGTGGCCTTGAGGGTGGCAGCCAGGCCCGTCGTTTCCACTGTAATGGGGGTGGGAGTCATGGGGCTCTTCTGGGAAGAGCCTTCTGGGTGTGGTAACTGCTTGAGAAGGAGACCGCGGTGCGGGCTGTGTGGGGCCCGAGGGGGCTCGGGAGCCCAGGGGGTAGTCGGGGAGGGGTGATGGGTGGTACCCAACATTTCTGAGCCTAAGAACAGAGTTGCCGTTGATGGGGTTGGTACTGATGGAGGAGCCGGGCCGAGGGGCAAGGCGGCCACTCAGTGTGGACGGGGCCCAGGTGAGGCGCGGCGTTACCTGGCAGCAAGGTGGTGAGTCTGGGGTTGGGGGCAGAGGTCAGGCTGCATTAGGCAGAGCAGGTGTCTGCATCAAGGTGGCGCCCGCGGCACTGGCGGGTGGGGGGTGGTGCTGCAGGTGTGGACAGAAGACAAGCTGCCCCGGGCCGAGCCCAGGACACTGACGTGGACAAGTCGGGAGATGGGGGCCTGAGAGCAGGGCGGTGACGGAGGAGGGTACGGGAGAACAGGGCACCATATCAGATGGCGCTACGTCGCCCAGCTTGAGAAGGGGCCTTCGGGTTTCCCTGGGAGCCGGGACCGAAAGAGCACTGAGGACCCAGGAAAGTCTTGGCCTGGCTGCACGCAGCCTGGGGTCCGGTTCTCCTGCTAGAGAAGAAAGGCATTCGTGGAGACCCGGCAACTATCCCAAAACAAAGAAGTTATTTTTGAAAAGAAGAGAGTGGAGCGAGGACTGAGACCGGAAATGATGGAGCTCCTCCGGGGGCAGAGAGAGGGGCAGCGTGCGGACGGGACTGCTGCTGGCGGGATGGTCCGTGGCCGAGTGAGGCTCGGGGCAGCTGGGCCTGCGCAGAGGAGGCCTGGCCTCCCGGAGCACAGTGGCCCGCACCGCCTATCAGGCCAGGGGGCAGTGGTGGGCATAGGCGGACGTGGTGGGATCGGGGGGTAGCTCTTGGGGGTGTCCTGGTGTTCCATGTTCTCAGTGAAGGCGGAGGAGGTGCTGGCGGTTGGAGGACAGGACCGAGTTGGAATTGCTGTCGAGGCAAGTGGGGGTGAGCAGGTAGGAAATGGGGGGCACAGTCAGGCAGCTCCAAGGGCCTGTAATAGTTAAAGTCCAGTTTAAAAGGAACCACCGGCACCCGGCACGTGCCCCCTGCCACGAGCAGCCATTGCAGCTGCAGCGGAGGGAGCGGAGGGGGCGCTGACCAGGCCGGGGTAGGGGTTGCTGGGTGAGAGACACAGGTGAGGTGCGTGCGGGGGGAACCTTAGAGACGGGCCGCGGACTTTCCGCAGGACACAAGGCGACCAGGCAGAGGGGAGGTTCCTAGGCTCCGACGGCGTTCAGGCATTGGGAGTGGGTGCTGGAGGGGTGGCGGGGACATGGGACAGGCTGGGGCTCCTCCAGTGTGTAACCCCGTGAGGCCGGCTCTCAGGCCAGTGGGGTGGTTCGGCGGGAGGAGGACAGGAGAGCCGGAGCTCTTGCTCCTGCTCTGCAGCCTGCGGAGGGCGGCACCCAGGCCTGCAAGGCCATGTCCCTGCGACCGGAGGCCCGTGGGCCTGCCCGCTTACCTGCCCTGGTCTCCCCACTCTCGTCCAAGAGCCAGTGAGGTGGGTGAGGGCGCCCTCCCGGGAGCACTCCCAGCTCTGCCCGTCGCCTCTTTTCGTAACATTCGTCACGGCGCCAGGCTGGCAGTAGGTGTTTCCTAAAGGTTGTTGCACAAGTAACTGAGCTTGTCAGAATGGAGTGTTCAGTGTGGCCTCCCCTGACCCCTCCTGGTCCCGCTAGTCACCTCTAGTCCCTCCTTCGGAAGCTTCTGTCAATAAAAAAGAGGTGTCTGAGCCCTGAAGGACATGGGGATTTGCAGATGAGAGAGAAGATGTGACGTGAGCAAAAACAAAGCGTGCCTGGGAGATGAGGGGTGCAGGGCCATGGGTCGTGGCGGTTACGGCGATGTCAGGCAGGTGTTGTGCGGTGCCTTACCTGGGTGCGAAGGTCTGATCACTGATCTGGGACAGGGCGACTGCCCCGACCTGTTAGCCAGGGGCTGTCTCTGGGGGCTGGGCTGGGAGCTTTGTGTCTCTCGCATTTCTTCATTGTAGGAGCCTCATAACTTCTGCCTCTGTCGCCTGAGGTACCGCACACCCTTAGCCCTCCGTCATTTGGGGGCCAAGTCTGAGCAACCTGGGGGACGCGGAATTCCTCTTAGGCCCGTCCCCCTCCCCTGTCAGGCATGGCTGTCCCGCAGTGACACAGTGGAAGTGGGCCCTGCTCGGGGTTTGGCTGGTTTCTTGCTTGTGTTTGGAATGTCTTTATCTGGCACGTGGAGTTGCAAGTTTTTAAAGTACCCACAAAATAGTTAGAGCTGGTTCTTCAGCTGCACAGGCTGCGGGCCCCTGGAGCCCGAGCCCGAGCCCAGCGGGCGGCCAGGGACGGGACCGTTTCCTGTCTGCTGGTGCTCAGGGCAAGGAGAGAAAGGATGGGTGAAGACAGTTGTTCGTTTGTATCTCAATAGGTTTTCTCAGCATCTCTCTGGGGTGGAATGCTGGTACCCATTGGTGATAAGCCATCAAGTATTGCCGATAGGTGAGTAAGAAAAAAGGTTTTATATTTTATTTATTTTTAGAGGGAGGGAGGAAGAGGGAGGGAGAGAAACATCAACTAGTTGCCTCTCACGCGCCCCCTACTGGGGACCTGGCCCGCAACCCAGGCATGTACCCTGCCTGGGAATCGCTTTCAGTTCGCAGGCTGGGGCTCAACCCACTGAGCCCCGCCAGCCAGGGCTGGTGGGTGAGTCCTAATAAGTGGGTGACAGGTCGTCGCAAATGTTTTCCTTCGGCTCTTTGTGGCTGGTTTCTTGTAAGATATTTTAGAGAAGTTTATCTAGGAGAGCAAATATTTCAAAATTTACTTTAATGTTAATGTTTAAGTTAATTTAAAAATAGCCAGCATACCTCATACTTAGTATTTTTGCCTTTTTGGGAGAGGGAGTTACCTTTATTAAAGAATTTGGATTCTCTGTTGAGTATGAAAGAGTACAGTTCATATACATTGCAGAAATATAAAGATAGAGAAACATTTAAGGAAGTAAAAAAAGATAATCCACAGTGATAAGCAGATTTAACATTTGGGACGTCTTTTTGTCTGTTTTTTGTGGATGTGTGTTTATGTGTTTATACATAATAATTTATATACACATCTGTGTCACATTGTTGTTATGTTGCATTTTGTGTACAGATGTGTGCTCTTCCTGCTTTTTTAAAAGTTTTAAAGGAATTGTAGAGCAAACCATTCCCCAAGTCATGAGAAATTTTTCATAAGTAGCATTTTAATGCTTCTTTATTTGCACATAAATGACACTGTGAGGAGTGTGATTTTGTCAGTAATTTTGCTCATTTATCTTTCTGAGAAGAGATTCCCACGCGTGGGATTATGCCTCTAAAGCGCAGGAGCAACTTGCAGGCTCCTGAAGAAGGGGCCCGGGCCTGCTTTTCAGAAGCTGGTTGCAGTTCGTGCTCCTGCCAGCAGGGGGTGGAGCTGCCCTCGTTGCTATGAAACAAACACTAATAATTGGTCTCCAGGGCAAAAAAACTCTTCTTTTAACCTGGCATGAGTTAAAAATGTTGTTTTAGCTTAAACTATTTCAGCATTTTTAGATGGCTGTTTGGAGGTATGAAATTTTTTAATTTCTAAACTCTGGGACCTAATAGTTTCACCTTCACAGATGTTATTTACAAAACTACATTCAGAAGTGTATGGAGATTTATGTACAGGAATGCCCATTGTAGCACTGTTGATAATAGCAAAAATTCTAAAACTGCCAGTAGGGAGATTATTAAATTCAAACACAGCCATTATGAAGAAGAGTATATAAGTATGAAGAAGAATGAAGTGAGAATTTTAAGAAGTTGATCATGCCCTGTGCACCTTCCCTGAACTCTTTCCCCCTGTGATCCAGTGCCCTGGGAGGTCACTCTGCACATGCCTTGTATTGTGGGACTTTCAGCTGATGGCTTTCCTCTGACACCTGCTGTTCCATTCCAGGTTCTACCTCGGGGGACCCACGAGCGTGCGCGGCTTCAGCATGCACAGCGTCGGGCCACAGAGCGAAGGTCTGTCTCCCACCGGCCCCACCTCGGTTCGGAAAGGCTGTATGTGTTTAAATGACCCCTGTGAGATTAGCCCCGAACACAGCACCTGCCTACCACACAGCAGGCCTAGAAAGATACTTGTTAAGGGAACTGTAGAAAAACGTCTGAGGTTAAAATGCGCGCTGCTGGCCTGCGACCCCTCCCCGGGTGGCGGCCTGAGCGAGCACCATGTGGCGTAGGCGTGTGTCTATGCTCACCTGTGCTCACGTACCTGCTTCCCCATCATATGTGGAGAAGCACCGTATGTGGAGAAGATTTTCATAGTAGTAAGTAGTTTATCATTTTTAATGGCTGTTCATTCTATCTTATGGACGTACTATAATTTAAAAAAATTAATAGACGTTATTTTTGAGAGCGGTTTCAAGTTCGTAGATGACTGGAGCAGAAAGCGCAGGGTTCCCCGGTGGCCCCCCTAGCGAACGCTGTGACGGACATCTTGCCCTGCAGGGCGTCACTTGTCATTGCCGAGCCACGCCAATGCGTGATCACTGGCTCCGTCGTAGTGCACATGAGGGTCACTCCGTGGGTCTGTCAGTGCGTAGTGGCACGTAGCTGCCATTGTAGTGTCTTGCAGAAGTGTCACCTCCTCGTTTTCATCCCCAGGTCCACCACACTCCACCTACTTATCCCTCCCGCCCCCGGTTCCTGACCGCCACTGGCCTTCTCCTCTCTCCAGCGCTGCCTTTTCCAGAAGGCCAGACAGTCGGGACCGCAGCGTGTGTGGTCTTGCAGACAGGCCTCTCTGACTAAGCCCCGTGCGTGTAAAGTTCCTCCAAGTCTCTTTATAGCTTGATCCCTCGGATGTTTCTATCGCTAAATAACGTTCCATATAATAACATAAGTAACATTTCAATATGCCACAGTTTGTTTATCCATTTACCTATTGAAGGACATCTTAGTCTCAGGGCATCCAGTTTTTGGCAGTTAGGAGTAAAGCTGACAGAAATTTTGATGGGTAGGCTTTTGTTTGGAGGTCGGTTTCAGTTCGTTTAGATAAACACGGTGGAGCGTGGTTGCTGAGTCACGTGTAACAACCTGGCGGACTGTCTTCCAAGGTGACTGCGCCGTGGTGCACGCCCACTGGCAGTGAATCAGAGATAAAAACTATCATTGTTTCAGTATTATTTCATATTAGTTTCAGGTGTATAGCATAGCAATTAGACAACCATATAATTTACAAAGTGATCCCCCAATATTTCCAGTTCTCAGCGGCAGCATCCGCACTTATTGCAGTGTCACCCTAATGGTGGCATATTTTATCTTATTGCCATACTGAGATCTTTTAAAACCGAGTCCCAGGTTTTAGACATGTAGGCTATTGTTTTTTCCGTGTGATTGTAAAGGAACATGTCAGTGAATGACCTAACTGAATCTTTGTGCACATCTATAGCTTTGACTTCATTATATAATGTTATAGGTGCAGGATTGCTAGATCAGAGGATTTTTGAATGTTTCAGAGACCTCGTGCTGCTCTGTAGCAGGCGTGTCTCGGCTGTGCTCCGGCGGCGAGGGAGAGCCCTGGTCGCAGGAGCCTCTCCAGCACTTGACATTGTATCGGTCTCTCTACACGTTATGAAAAACTTCAAAAGCACCCCTTAAATCGATGCATTTATTCCGGTTTAAAATATTCTACCCCGATTTTTCTGTTTTTTCATATCTTTTAAAAAAAATTTATTTTATTGATTATGTCATTGCAATTCTCCCATTTTTTTCCTCCCCTTTATTCCCCTCTGCCCTGCACCCACCCTCCCACCAGCATCCCTCCCCCGCCTTAGTTCATGTCCATGGGTCGTACATATAAGTTCTTTGGCTTCTCCATTTCCTATGCTGTTCTTAACCTCCCCCTGTCTATTTTGTGCCTACCAATTATGCTTCTTCTTCCCTGTGTCTTTCCCCCCATTCTCCACCCTCCCCACTGATAACCCTCCATGGGATCTCCGTTTCTGTGATTCTGTTCCCGTTCTAGTTGTTCACTTAGTTTGTTTTTGTTTTTGTTTTTTTAGGTTCAGTTGTTGACAGTTGTGAGTTTATTGTCATTTTACTGTTCATAGTTTCAGTCTTCTTTTTCTTAGATAAGTCCCTTTAACATTTCATATAAGAAGGGCTTGGTGATGATGAACTCCTTTAGCTTTACCTTTCCTGGGAAGCACTTGATCTGCCCTTCCATTCTAAATGACAGCTTTGCTGGATAGAGTAACCTTGGATATAGACCCTTGCTTTTCGGGACTTTGAATACTTCCTTCCAGTCCCTTCTTGCCTGTAAGGTTTCTTTTGAGAAATCAGCTTATGGGAACTCCTTTGTGGGTAACTCCCTCCTTTTCTCTTGCTGCTTTTAAGATTCTCCCCTTATCTTTAATCTTGGGTAATTTAACCATGATGTGCCTTCGTCTGTGCTTCCCCGGGTCCAACCTCTTTGGGACTCTCTGAGCTTCCGGGACTCCCTGGAAGCCTGTTTCCTTTGCCACATTGGGGTGTTTTTCATTATTTTTCAAATAAGTTTTTGATTTCTTGCTCCTCCTCTTCCCCTTCTGGTACTCCTATGATTCGGATGTTGGAAAGTTTAAAGTTGTCCTGGAGGTTTCTAAGCCTTTCCTCATTTTTTTTTTATTCTTTTTTCTTCATTCTGTTCTGGTTGAATATTTATTTATTCTTTCTGCTCCAAATCATTGATTTGAGTCCCAGTTTCCTTCCCTTCACTGTTGGTTCCCTGTGTATTTTTCTTTATTTCACTTTGCATAGCCTTCACTTTTCCCTCCATTTTGCGACCACACTCCACCATTTCTGTGAGCATCCAGATTACCAGTACTTTGAACTCTGCATCTGATAGGTTGGCTATCTCTTCCTTGCTTAGTTCTGTTCTTGGAGCTTTGATCTGCTCTTTCGTTTGGGCCATATTTTTCATCTCTGGTGTACCTATTATGTTGTGAGGCGCGGGGCCTTAGGTATTCACCAGGTGGGGCAACCCACGTCACCACCTTGTGACACTGTCTGTTGGGGGAGGAAACAGTGCCACTTAGTTGGCTCTCAGTGGCTTTCAGTTGCTTCCCCTGCTACCCACAAGCAAATTAGAACCTTCTGGTGCTGATTCCCAGGTGGGTGGGTTTGTGAACGTCCTAGGACCCTGTGGGGCTCTCAGACGAGCTCTCCTGTGAGACTGGCTATTTCTCCTGCCGCCGCAGCCCCCACAGGTTTTTACAGCCAGGGGTTTTGAGGCTTTCTTTTCCCCGCTGGCACCCTGGGTTGTGCCGTCTCTCTCACTCCCCCGTTGTTCCTCCCGGCTTATCTGCACGAAATGTGGGACCTCCCAGTCTACCAGCCACCTCCTAGCCCACCCAGTCCATGCCGCAGGTCCTCTCCGCCCTGGCTGCCCGTCTCCGCCCCTCCTACCAGTCTGGATGAATGTTTCTTCTTGAACTTCTTGGTTGTCGGACTCTATGCTGTTCGATTTTCTGGGAGTTCTGGTTATTTCTTGCTTTTAAATTTGTTGTCCTTCTTTTTGGTTGTATGAAGAAACAAAGTATATCTACCTACATCTCTTTCTTGGCTAGAAGTTATCTTTTTCTATATCTTTGTCGCTTTGACTTGATATTTTTATAAATAATAATTGCCTCATGCATAAATTTTTGTAAAAAATACAGATTATTTCTTTTCACTTATTTTTAGTGTTTTATCAGTGTGTCATTTTCTTTAAAAAGTAACAATTCATGGATATGGATAGTTTTTTTTTTCATTAGAAGTAAATATCATATAGTGATTCTATGAAGGTTTAGGAGTCTTGCACTTGCCTGAAAATTCCAACACAATGAGATTCCACTTAATTAGCTATCAGATAGGCCATTGGTCAGAGTCTGTGGGCAAGGATATAAGTTGTAACTTTTCATGAAAGCAGTTTGACACTGTGCATCAAGAGCCTAGAAAATACGTACGCGGGGACTTTTAATAGTGGCCCCCCACTGAAAACCGGAAACCCAAATCCCCCCCAACAATAGAATGGGCCCATTAAGCGTGGTCCTGTCATACCGTGGAACGCTGCCACATGGCAGTGAGGGTGCACATGTCACAGCCACCGGCTGAGCGGTGGCAGGCACGGGCCTCAGGAGTGTGCAGGAACGAGGAACCTGGCCCAGAGCCCGCGCACCGTGTGCCTCCACAAGTGTGAGGCATGGGGCCGGCCTGCGTCTGCGCAGGACGGCGGGGGTGGGTCAGGAGAACGGGGCCTCGGGAGGGCCGTACGCACCTGTTTCTGCATCTGGGTGCTCAGTTTATGGTGTGTTCACGTGTGGAAATTACTGAGCTGCGCACTTAGGACGTGTGTACAGGAAACATGTCATGGGTTAATGTCCACCATCAGGACATTAGACACCAACATAATAGTAGACAAGGAATAGATCATTCTGTTATGGTGCACCTATGTGATTATTCAGGCACCAACATTGTGTTTTCCCAGAATGTAAACTATTAGAGATAAGTGCTTATAACACATTAAACTGGAAAGAGGCAGGACTGAAAGCTCCCTGTGTGCATCTGTGAAACAACTCACATTTTATTTTCCTATTTATAATCATTCATCATAATTCACTGGATGAGATGCCAGGATGCTAGCTAGCTATCTCCTAATGGTAGAAATGAAAGATTTTTTACCTCCTACTTCCCCGTATTTATCAGATTTTCTACAGTGAGTTCATTCCTTTTACGATCAGATAAAAAGAGCTGGGCAGTCGCTGGGACACAGAGTGGCCCTGGCGGCCCTCATGTTATCGGTCCTGGCCCCGTCTCTGCTGGGCCCTCAGAGCTGACAGGGGCCGGGGGGCTGGAGTCTTGAAGTAAACGAGCCGCTCTTGCCAGGAGGTAATCTTGGAGACAGCTGGGGTTTTTTCCTGGTGTGTCATTTAGTATCAGAGGTACTAAGAGAATTTATAAATAGTATTTTGCAACAAAGTGGAAGCATTTAAGTATTTGTCATTTTTTTGTCACTTTAGTGTCATGGCTGGTGGTATTTAAAATGGAACGGGCAGGGCATTTCCAGAAGTCATTCACGTGTGTGCTCTCGCTGGGCAGTCCCAGCCCCCATGGTCGTGACCTTTCCTAAACAGCCTCTCTCTAGCAGTTGAGCAGGGACACTGTCCCCTTACATGCTGAGTGGTAGGCGTTGATGAACCGCAGGACCGCTGTTTCCAGAATGTGCAGAGACGTGGTCTGCACTCTGTCTCTCTCTGCTATGGCCTTGACCTTTTTGAGGAATAACGCACTTCCTTTGCCAGGCGGACGTGTTCTGGAAACTGGCACACGTGGGAAAAGTGATTTCCACAGTGTCGTTTGTTTTATTTCAGGCACTTCACGGAAAGGATAAATTCTTGATTTCATTCTTTTCTAAACTACCTTAGCCCTTTTTCCCGTTCAGGTCACGTATAAAATAAACCAGGAAAAAGGAAGCCTGCCGGTGAGGCAGCGGACGTTAGAGGAGCAGCCGAGGCCCCCGGGGCCGCGAGTCCGCCGCGCGCACCGGCTCGTGTGACGTGGGCGGCGGGGCGGGGCCACGTTGGCGGGGCCACGTTCGTGAGGCCTTCTTTGTCTGCCCCGCCTTGCTTAGGAGACTACCTGGGCGGAGAGGCCTTCTGGGCCGGCGGCCTGCACCTGTACACCCCGTTACCGTTCCGGCCGGGCCGGGGCGGCTTCGGAGAGCTTTTCAGGACGCACTTTTTCCTCAACGCGGGGAACCTCTGCAACCTCAACTACGGTAACCGGGCTGTTCCGGGGCCGCGGGGGGCTGTTGGCGCGCTCGGGGGCACGGTGCCCGGACAGACGTCTGCCTTCCCACGCGACGCGGTCATGACGCGTGGGGACCGGGCCTTACTTAAACATACTCCTGCAGCGCCGGACACGGGGCCCAGAAGAAAGTTACCAGTTGAATGAGTGGCGCACGCGTGGAAAGTCGCCATCAAATGCTGCCTTGTGGGAAAGAGTCTCTTTGCTTCCTCAGCAAACATGTCTCGAGCACCCGCTCTCTGCTGGTCGTTAAGGCCATGGTTTGGTCCCGTTCTCAAGGGGCTCGGGACCAGGGGAGACTCACAGTGGGTGTGTCCGGCTAGGGGAACGTGGAGAAGTGTCTGGAAAAAGACAGGCCCTCAAAGTGATGTTTGGAGCTGGGCTTCCCCGGGTGGTCAGGAGAGGGGGGTGCCGTGCTGGGCAAAGGGACTGAATGTGCCAGGCCCTCGGACTTGAGAAGGCCTGGCTTCCAGGACGGCGAGCGGGACGGCCCCACGGCCTCTCTTGCGCTCGGTCCTCCTCCCACTTCGTGCGTTCCCCCCGAGTACCCAGGCCTGGCTTTCTACATGGCCAAAGGGCCCACGGCAAGCGAGGGGGCCGAGGCTTGCGGAGGACGGCGTTCTGGGAAGGACAGGGCTGCGCCCCGTCAGCCACACCCTCTTTCCTCTTTCCTCTTTTCAGGGGAGGGCCCCAGAGCTCACATCCGTAAGCTGGCCGAGTGCATCCGCTGGTCGTACGGGGCAGGGATCGTCCTCCGGCTGGGCAACATCGCGCGGCTGGAGCTCAACTACTGCATCCCCATGGGCGTGCAGGCGGGCGACAGGTAGGGCCGGGCACTTTCTCCTTATCTTACTTTGTTTTGTTTTGCTAATCGTCTCATGGCCTCTGACAGTCAAGACTTTAGGAGGAATTGAAGAGTTAGCAGAAGATGAAAAAGACATGTGTTTTCCTCCATTGGGTTTTTCTCTTTCTGGTTTGGGGGAATATGGCACGTCCCCGTTCCCCACCTCGCACTGCCTGCACTCACTACTGCCCCGCAGCGGGGGCTCCTCGAGGCCCCCGCTGCAGGGCGGTCAAGGCCTGCCTGCCCCTGCTCGCTGAGCCCGGAGGCGGTGTTACCGGGGCTGGCTTTGCAGGCCGAGGACCGGGGTGGGGGGCGGGGCTGCACTGCAGACTTCCCTCGGTGCGGGACCCCGCCCCCGTGGCCCTTGGCCACCAGTGATTTTACTGAGCAAGATTTGCTCAGTATTCCATGATGAGCATAGCAGAGGGGCCATCCACATGACAGAAAGTAGTTCTGCTTCTTAGGTGGCATGGTATAAATTTTCAGAAACCCGGAAGCGTTGTCATTATAGCATGTGTATGGTATAGCGTAGCGTCGGCTCGGGCTGCTGTAACGGAATAGACAGACTCGGGGCTTAAACAACCCCTCGCTGTCCTGGAGGCCGGAAGGCCAGCATCAGGGCCCTGGCTGGTCAGCTCCGGTAGGCCGGTGACTGCCTCCGCACCGTGTCCCCGCATGGCAGAGGGAGGGGGACCACAGCCAGCTCTCTGGTGTCTTCCCACCATGGGGACCCCACCTCGTAGCCTCGTCTAAGCCTGATTGCCCCCCAGAGGCCCCGCCCCACAGGGCGGGAGTCGGCTCCCGCACATGCATTTTGGGGTGGGGGACGCGCGCATCGCCGTAACCTGGTGTCTGTCTTTATTTTCATGCCTTTCCGCGCAGCCCTCGAGGCTGTATTTTTTTCCCTTCGTGAGTGTTCCGTCTGCACTTACGTTGCCACCAAACGGTGATGCTGTCTGCGTCGTAGCCCAGGTTCCAAGCCGCAGCTGTTGGAGGAAGTTCTGTCCCCGTCGTCTCCTGCCTCAGCCTGGGGGGCGGTGGGCCCCTGAGAGGGCAACCACGGCCGCGAGCCTCCAGCGAGGCCGGGAGTGGAGGCGCGGCCCGTGCCTGCTGCCCCGCTCCCGCTCTCCGTCCTGCAGGCTCTGCCTCTTTCCCTCACATCGGAAGTCAGGGGCTGGCTGCGGCGCCGCCCCGGCAGCCTGTGTCAGAGCCCGTCCTTCAGGACCTACAGGCGCAACTGCTGTGACTGTCACCCCACCCCACGCCTGTTCCCCACGCAGCACTGGGGCCGGGAGGGTGCAGCCGCACAACGTGAGCCAGCGCCAGGGCCCGGCCTGGCCACTCCTGGCTTGTGACCCAGGGTGAGGAACTTAGTCTCTCTGGGTCCCTGTTGTCATGTCCAGAGGACTCGGGGGACTCCTGGCAGGTGTGAGGGCTGAGCGGACGGACGCACACACAGCACTCGAGCAGGGTCCACGTGCCCTCAGCGCGTTCGGCTGTTTTTCACGTCGGTGTTGCATTTGGTGTAGTCGCTGTGGCCAGGTTCTCACAGGGCTCCTTTAGGGGACTGCTCCCTCCCCCGATGCAGGGTCCCGCTGTGGTGCCCCCTGGCCAGCTGTGCTGAGAGGCGTCCTCAACAGGTATTGTGTCCTGATTTCAGAGACAGTGGAATAGGAAAAAATGGACATTTTTGCCTGGAGCAAGGTTTGTGCCTTGGATAGCCTTTTAGCAAAGGTTCCCCAGACCTTTACGATCTTGGGTAAATGAAGCTAGTTTTGCAAGCTGGTTTCCGAAAGCCTTATTCCCACCGCAGGGGTGAGTGTGGGTCTCCCTGGGGTAACCCCCGGGTGCCGAGTGCATTTTGCAGGGAACAGCAGAGCAGCCAGAGGGAGTCGGGCACAGGGGACGGCCACCTGAGGCCTCCGCTTCCCAAACCAGGATCACAGCCAAGGCTGACCTCAGCCCCTGATCTGCGGGGGGCCTCAGACACAGCGCTGCTGACTGGCACCCCATGAGGCGAGACTGTGGACCAGCCACGCTCATCAGTAGGGAGGGTCTGACGGCTCCGTGTCTCTTCTGAGAGTGGTGACAGTCCCAGCTTGTCAAATGCTTGCCTCGTGTGAGACGCTGAGCTGAGCCCTTGATCCTGTGTTGTCCTGGCAGCCCCACAGGTGCCCTCTGCAGCAGAGGGGCGGCCCTTTGGCAGAGGAGACTGAGACTCATGGCATGAACCGTCCGGCCAGCAGTGGGGCCAGGGCATCAGCTTTCACTCTGCCCCCGGCTGCAGCCAACGCGGCCACCTCCGCTCTTCGGGGGGCCTCGGTGCCAGTGCACCTTACGCCCGCATCTGCACGTTGGCTCATGCTGCGCCTCGACCATCAGTGGGGACGAGAGGTGTCACCTCTCTTCTTGCTGAAGAAGAGCTTTTTGTGTCCATTCATTCTGTACTAACTCCCTGTTGCAGAAAGTGCATGGGCAGCTTCCATGATGGGCAATTGGTGTGTGTTAACGAGGTTTAACGTTAGCCCAGCTATACAAGGAAATACACTATAAATGTTTTATTGCAAAGAAGTGCACGTGGGTTTTAGCTGTAGCGTTGTTGTCCGTTTCTCCGACATAAGGATCAGTTCTGGGAACTGCCTGCCACCCTCGCTGCTGGCTGGTGATAGCGGTGGGCCGTAGGCGTGGCTGCCCTGTTGCCCCCCAGCTGTGTGACTTGGGGCACGCCCAGCAGGCCCTGAGCCTCCTGTCCTTCAGACTAAAGGTGGGGTGCGGCTCCCCCGCTGCAGATGCTGTCACTGCGACTGCGTTGTTGTTGGGGGCCACTGGGTGTCACTGTGCTCCGAGAAGTCAGCATCACTGCTTTGGGGAGCCCCATTGAATGACCTGGTTTTCACGTAATCTTGACGGGCATGGCCAGATGCACCTTTTCAGCTTTCCCTCTCTCTGTCCAGGTTGAATTTGAAAACTATGTTTCAGGTATGAGTTTCAGTGTGGTTTCTTCTGGAAGGAAGAAGCCTGCCGTGAGCGTGCCGCTTTGCCGGTGGTTGCAGCAGGTGCTAACTGGACAGTGGCTCCTGCATGGGGTCGCCAGTGCCCTCGAGGCCGGCACCCGCCTCCAGTCTGCGTGTGGCATCCAAGTCAGAATTCTGCGGTGGCTGAGTGACGCAGTCAGAGTTCAATCTTCATTTCTGAAACTCGGCAGCTAGCCGGCTGGGGCATTAATTACCTGTGTGCAAAGCATGGGTTTCCCCCATGAGTTCATGCTGGCATCTCTAATTAGGGTTGCAGACCTTCACAGACATGGGAACAGTTTCTAAGTGTTTGCCACGTTTTACGTGGAGGGGCTTGTGGCACTGTAGTCTCTGAGACGCAACAGCGCTGTCACCAGTGTCTGACTGAGGGCTGTCCCGGGAGACCGGTGATGAGTGAGGCGGGCGGGCTGGCTGGGGGGTTAGCGCCCAGGCAGTGACGGAGAAGAACGAGAAAGGACCGTCTCGGCTGGGGGTGGAGGCGTGGGCGCCCCTGAGAAGTACGCGTTTGGCGAGTTTTGAAGGTGGCGGGTGCGCTGGACGGGCCCCCGTACTGATTTTCTGCCCTTTTTCTAGGATATGTGATGGCGTCCAGTTCGGAGCTGGGATAAGGTTCCTGTAGCTGTGGCAGGGCGCCCTCCAGCCCCTCCGGGGGAAGCTCTGGGCCTCGGCGGCAGTGAGTCACTTGGCGCCGCACGCGTTCTCTCCACGTAAACACGTTCGAGCGAATCTGTGACTGTGGCCCTTGTCGGAATCCATGTCAATAAATTTTCAAGACAAACACCCAGATGCATTGTGGAACGATTTGCTTTACCCGGGCAGGGTCGCACTCTGGCTCCCTCTGGGGACCGGGGACCAGGGGCTGGGGCGCAAGAGAGTCAAGGCGCCGTGTGTTCCTCCACGTGCCCCAGCCCGGAAGGCAGTCCTGCCTGACAGCCCCCCAGTCCCTTCCCCCCCCAGACTCGACGCGCCTGCCGGTTCCCGTGCGTCAGCGTCGGGGGAA
>PVJD01016287.1:0-21594 GCA_004026545.1 Mormoops blainvillei | reverse complement strand
TATATTAGTTTCAGGTGTACAACATAGTAATTTAGCATTTTATATACATTATGAGGTGATCACCACAATAAGTCTAGTTACTCTCTGTCACCATACAAAGCTAATACAGTATTACTGACTATATTCTTTATGCTGTTCATTTCTTCCCTGTGAATTATTTTATAATTCACAGTTTGTACCCCTTAATCCCCCTCACCTGTCTTGTCCATCCTGTCCCTGTAGCAACCACTAATTTGTTCTCTGTATCTATGAGTCTGTTCCTGTTTTATTTGTTTGGTTGGTTTTTTAGATTCGACATGTAAGTAAAATCAGACGATATCTGGCTTTTTTTGTCTGACTTATTTCACTGAGCACAGTACCCTACAGATCCATCAATGTTGTTGCAAATGGCAAGATTTTATTCATTTTCATGGCTGAATAATATTCCATCATACATACAGGGTTTGGCAAAAGTAGGTTTACAGTTGTGACTACATGCAATACAACTTATTCTTGTATTATGACTTTTCTATTAATTATTGTAGTATTTATTTGTATTATTGGTCATCTTCTTCTTATTATTATTATTTTTATTTTGTATCCTTACTTATGACATATCTTTTAAGTAATGATGGCTGGTAAATTTAACCTACTTTTGCCCATCCCTATATATATCTTCTTTATCCACTCATCTATCAATGGACATGAGTTGCTTCCATATCTTGGCAGTTGTAAATCATGCTGCCGTGAACATAGATGTGCGTATGTCTTTTTGAATTGGTGTTTTTATTTTATTCAGAGAAGTACCCAGAAGTGGAATTGCTTCAGTAGCATGATAGTTCAATTTTTAATTTTTCTGAGGTAGCGTCATACTGTTTTCTGTAGTAGTTGTACCAGCTTACATCCTCATCAACAGTATATGAGGGTTCCTTTTTCTCCACATCCTCACCAACACTTACTATGTTCTTTTTTTTTGTCTTCTTGATAATAGCTGTTCTGACAGGTGTGAGGTGGCACCTCATTGTGGTTTTGATTTGCATTTCCATGCTAATTAGAGATATTTCTTTTTTGTTAGTATAGGCATTTATCACCATAAAATTCTTTATTAGCACTGTTTTCAGTGTGTCCCTAAGTTTTGGTATGTTGTGTTTCTATTTTTGTTTGTCTCAAGATTTAAAAAAATTTTCCTTTTGATTTCTTTTTGAACCCATTAGTTATTCAGGAATGTGTAGTTTAATTTCCAGATATGTGTGAATTTTCCAGTTTTCCTCCTGTTATTGATTTCTAGCTTCATACCATAGTGGTTGAAAGATGCTTTATATGATTTAAATCTTAACTTTGTTAAGAATTTTGTGGGCTAATATATGATTTATCCCAGGTAATATTCCATGTACAGTTGAAAAGAATGAATTTCTGCTTCCATTGGATGGAATCTTTTGTATTTGTTAGGTCCATTTGATCTAAAGTGTAGTTCGAGTCCAGTGTTTCCTTACTGATTCTCTGTCTGGATGATCTATCCCTTATTGAAAGTGGGGTACTGAAGTTCCCTACTATTATCATATTGCTATTTATCCCTTCAGATGTGTTTTATTTGCTTTATACATTTAGGTGCTCCAGTGCTGGGTGCATAAATATTTACAATTGCTGTAACCTCATGATGAACTGATTCCTTTATCATTTTATAATGGTCTTCTTTGTCTCTCATAACAGTTTTTTACTTAAAGTCTATTTTGTCTGATATAAGTGTAGCTACCCTTTCCCTATATTAGTTTCCATTGGCATGAAATATCTTTTTTATTCCTTTGTTTTCAACCTATGTGTACCCTGAAGCAGAAGTGAGTCTCTTATAGATGGCATCCAGTCTTTGTCTTTTGAGAATTCAGGACATTTACATTTAGTGATTATTGATTGACAAGGGCTTACTATTGCTATTTTTAAATTGTTCCATAGGTGTTTTATAGGGTCCTTCTTCCTGTCTTGCTGTATTCCTTTGTTATTTGATAATTTTCTGATTTGATTCCTTTTTCTTTATCTTACTATAGGTTTTTGGTTTGTAGTTACCATGAGACTTGCATGAAGCATCTTAAACAGTTCTTTTAAACTGATAACAACTTAATTTCCATCACATATAACAGCACTGCACAGCACTGCACTTAAACTTCTCCCTGTACACATATTATGTTTTTGATGTCACAATATACATCTTTTTATATGTGTACCCATTAACAAGTTATTGTAACTATACTTTTAATATTTTTGTCTTTTAACCTTTATACTAGAGTTATAAATGTTTTATACACAACCATTACGACATTAAAATATTCTGAATTTGACCATATATTTACCTTTACCAGTGAGTTTCATACTTTCATATATTTTCATGTTGTTATGTAGCAGGTTTTTGCTTCAGCTTGAAGAAACTCCCTTTAGCATTTTGTGTAAGGCTGATCAAGTGGTCATGAACTCCTAGAGCTTTTGTTTGAGAATATATTTCTCCAATTCTGAAAAACAGCTTTGCTAGGCAAAGTTCTTGGTTGGCCATTTTATATTTTTTCAGCACTTTGAATATATCATCTAACACCCTTCTGGTCTGCAAGGTTTCTGTTGAAGAATTCACTTAGAGTCTTATGGGAGTTTCCTTGTTTGTAACAAGCTGCTTTTCTCTTGCTGCTTTCAAAATTCTCTTTGTCTTTAACATTTCACAAGTTGATTATAATGGGTTTGTGTGTGAGTCTCTTTTGATTCATCTTGTTTGATGTTCTTTAGGCCTGCTGGACCTGGATGTCTATTTCTTTCCCTAGTTCTGGGGAGTTTTCTGCCATTATTCCTTTGAATAAGCTTTCTGCAAACCCCCCCCCCCTCCTTATTCTCCTGCTGGGACTCTCATCATGTGTATATTGTCCACTTGATGGTGTTCCATAAATCTCTTAAGCTATCTGCACATTTTTTCTTTTCTTTTTTTTTTTTTTACTTCTCTGCTTAGATACTTTCACTGACCTATCAATGCATTCGATGATCCTTTGTTTTATTTTATCTAATCTGCTGTTGAACCCCTCCATCAGTTATTTTATTCTTCAGATATATTATTTCTGTTTGGCACTTTTTAATATATTCTATCTCTTTGTTAAGTTATCACTTTGTTCATGAATTGTTTTCCTGACTTTAGTGAGCATCTTTATGATTATTATTACGAATTCTCTATTGTGTGAATTACTTAACTCTTTCATTATGGTTAGTGTGTGAAAATTTATCTTGTTCTCTTTTTTTTGGAACATATTCCATTGTTTCTTCATTTTTGTTACCTTTCTGTCTTGATTTGTGCACATTATAAAAAATGGCCACCTCTCCCAGTCTTGATAAGCTGGTCTCACTGAGGAGATAGACTTTGCCAATCATCTGGCCCAAATTTTTAGTGCCTGTCAAACTCTTGTATTTGTCCATAATACCATCTTTGTTCTTGGTGCTTCTAGGAGATTAGGGTGTGCCAAGTCCCATCAGTGTCCCCAGAGTGGGGGAGATGCCCACATGCCCATTCAGGTTCCTGGTAGGCTATTAATTCCCTGCCGGGTCAGCCCCCAGGTGCAGGCTAATTGGAAGCCAAACCTTCGGGCAGCTGCTGGGAATGCCAGAATTTTAGCCATGCAGTCTAGCCCCTATCAGGGAGATAGGGAGCAGAGCAATCTTGCCTACTTACTCTGTATTGATCTAGGGAGAGTAGCTGCTGGGAGTACTTTTGTGCCCATATAAAGTAAGTTCTTTGTCCTATGTGGTCCCGGGGGCTCACAAATGCTGAGGTCTATCATCTTCCAGACCTAGGTAATTTAGGAGCCAGCTCCTCAGGTGTCAGTTGTAAAAGTTGGGGTGCTTGATATATAGACAAGCTACTTCCAGGGAGAAACTGGGGACCTGGTTTTATTGTTGAAGAGAGCCAGGGGGAGTAGGCAGATAGATGAATTGCCCACACGCCCTTTTAGGCTCCAGGAGGATCCTAATCAGCTCCCAGATGAAAAATAATTCGAAGCCTGACTCTTGGGCAGCAGCTAGGAAAGTACACAGTCAAACTCCTTCCAGGGAGAAACTGGATGCTGAGCATTTTTTTCTTGCTCCCTCTGTGCTGAGCCCAGTGGAACACCAGTGGGATATGCTCATGCACCCATCTAAAAACTGCTTCTTTTTTCCTGTGGTCCTAGGAGACTCACAAATGCCAAACCCATTCAGTTCTTCCAGCTATGTTATTTGGGAGCCAGCCCTTTGGTTGACATCTGTAAAAGTTTTCCTTGGGAGAAGCTGGCAACTGATGGTTCCCTCCCAATTATAAGGCACTGTAACAACAGTGGGGTTTATGGCATGAGTGTTTCTCACCTTTCCACCCATTTCAATGTGGGTATTTTTTTCAGTCCACTGAGGCAGAGGAGTCTCTCAGCTTCTGGATTTTTCTGAGTGAGTTGAGCCATGTGTAGCTATATATTCAGTGCTTCCACTGGGAGGAGGAAAATTTAGGAACCTCCTATTCCACCATCTTGCTGATGTACCTGCTCACTCTTATATGTAAGGCGTAGTGCTTAAAGTGTTCTGACTGAAACTCATGAGTATTTATAAAGGTTTCTCCTCCTTATAAAACTCTGAACTCCAGCTTTTGTCCCCCAAACCCATGAAATTCCTAACTCTTCTGTACAGTTTCTCAGCCTCTGAACTGTCCTCAAATTGGTAAATGTTTTAGGGGCTCTTGATAAGTCACTTCACTTTTCTGAGCCACAGTTTTCTTACCTGTAAAAGGGCTAATACTATAGACCTTACAACATTGTTGAAACACTTGAATGAAACAACTTTTGTAAAACAAATGATGCAGTGCTTGGTGTTTAATAGCTGCTCAATACATGTCATTATTTCTCTTACATGTCATGTGGATCTAATTCTCCCTTTCAAAATGTTCAAGAAGAAACCACAATGACAGCCATATGGCAGTTGTTCTAGGCAGGATTTGAAGAAAAAGAAAGTATTATTTCAGCTGTCTTTTTACAGCATCTGAAGCATAAGTACCTTATGCCTATCTTGTATGTGGACTCCAGCATCACTGTTCATCTTTTTTTCAAAATAAGCCATTAAAAAAACACAAGTTATTTAGAGTAAAGTACCCAATTCAGAATGTAATATTTATGAACTAATTTGAATTTCATGTGAGGAAGAATTCTAGCATTCTGCTTACCTAGAAAAATAAAAATGCATACCATATGCATGAGTATTATTAGAGGTCAAAGGACACATATGGGCTTGGGGATACTTATAATTAGTTCTTCTCCCTCACATGAACAGAAAAAGGTATAAAAATGCAAACACTGGCACTACTTTACAGAATCATGGATTACAACACAAAGAATGCCTCTTTTGATTTCTTGTTTACTTTGAAAGATAGGCTTCTCCCAACCCCCATCAGAAGCTAGAGACTTCTTTGCAGTAGGTATCTAGAAAAAAAAATCAGTCATAATGCAAAGTACTTTCCTCAATAACTCAGTAAAATTAGCAACCTCTGCCTATATCAGAGAAGCAGTGGCCCTGCCACAGTTTACCACCATCACAGATTGGGATACAAGGTCAATGCTGGACTCCTGGAGACACTTTTATAAACAACTTTATTGAGTTATTATTTACATGAAATAAACTTCACCCGCTTGAAGTGAATATTTCTATAAATTTTGATAACATACATGTATGAAACCACCACCATAATGAAATATAGAACATTTCCATCTCCTCACCCAGAGGTTCTTTGTGCCCCTTTGCAAGTCCATCTCTTGTCCCTCCCCAGTGCCAGGCACCACCGATGTGTTTCTGTCACTAAGGATCAATTTGCATTTCTATATTAGATTGTGTTTTCTAGAATTTTATATAAATATAATCATACAGTGTAACTTTTTTGCCTAGCTCCCATCACTTATCGTAATTTATTTACATTTCAGTGTATTGTTGCATATATACTAGTGGTCCATTCCTTTGTACTGCTGAGTAGTATTCCATATATAAGTA
The DNA here is from genome assembly GCA_004026545.1 of Mormoops blainvillei. NCBI lineage: Eukaryota > Metazoa > Chordata > Mammalia > Chiroptera > Mormoopidae > Mormoops > Mormoops blainvillei. Next base: position 15,591 of record PVJD01016287.1, on the reverse strand, counting down.
TATTACAGTTTGTTTATATTTTCATGTATTGATGAACATTTGCATTGTTTCCATTTTTTTTCCTGTTTCAAATATAACTGCTATTACCAATTGCATACAAGTCATTTTGTGGATATGTTTATTATTTCTCTCTGGTAACACCTAGGAGTAGAATGGCTGGATCATATGGTAGGTATATGTTCAACTTCATAAGAAACTGACAAATCATTCTCCAAAGTAGCTGTACTGTTTTACATTCCCACTGGCAATGTGTGAGAGTTCCAGTTTTGGGGACTGTCATTAATATGCATTTTATTATTAACTTAACTCAGAGCAAACTAACTTATAGTACATACATAGTAAAGTTTGGTACTGAGCTCTTTGTTTACCCTCTCTGAGTCTGTTTCTACATCTGAAAAATGAGAATAAGGATGAAACTTACCTCACTAGACTGTTTGATGGTCAAATGATATATATCTATAAAGATATTAGCATTTGGTAAGTTCTCAATAAATGTTATCTAATACTACTATTATCTATATCTTATTAAGGCTGTATGCCAGGGACTTGCTAAGGGTTTTACATTTTTCATCCTATTTAATCCTCCTGACCTTAAAATGTAAGTACTCATTATATATACTTTGTGGGTGAAGAAACTGGATTCAGAAAGGTTAAATGACTTGCTCAAAAATCACACAGCAAATGACTGACAATCTGGAATCCAAACCTAGGCAATGCAATTAGAAATCTCAAGCATTTAAGCATTATATTAGCTGGTTATGCATTCTGAGATTAAGAGCGGATGTAGGTGCAATGTTATTTTCATTGAACCATTCCAGCTGTCATGGAGTGCTTTGTTAGTTGCTCTTTGGTAGACCTCCTCTCTGCCCTGTGTTTCAACTGCACAAGCCCCATTTTGTTTTTAAATTGCGACATCTAAATGCAAATTATGGAGAGAAATAACTCACTATATCCAACATCTCATCTGTCCCCTCTGTTTCATTCAAAAATTTTCCCACCAGTCGATTACTCCATTTTAGTGTCTAACCCTTCTCTAGAAGAGCCTATACCTGAATGCTGCTTGAAGGGGTTGGAGCCTACAAAATTGGAAAACTTGTCTGCCAGTACCTAGTAAAGCCTAGTAAAGCTGAACATACATCTGTCCTATGACCCAGCAACCCTACTCCTAGATGCCTAAAAGAAATAATTACATGTATTAGAATATTCATAGTAGCAGTACTTACACTAAGCCAAAATAGGAAAAAACCAAAAGACCATCAATAACATGTAAGTAAATCATGTGTCAGTCATAAAAAAAAATACACAACAATGAAAAATGAACTAATATAATTATACACAAAAATATATAACACGTGCAAAAAAAATCACAGAAGCATAATATTGAGTAGAAGAAACCAGACCCAAAAGAGTACATACAGTATAATTCTATTTATATAAATTTCAAAAATAGTTAATGGCACTTAGAGTCAGATAAATAGTCATCCTTGTTAATGGGGGTGAGGTATAAGTGACTGGAAAGGGACATGATCACGGCTTCTAGAAATAATGGTAATATTCTATTTATATGGACGTTGGTTACATTATTGGTGTTTAATTTGCAAAAATTCATCAGGCTGCATACTCACTTATTTTTGTACTTTCCTATGGTATACTTCCATTTTAAAATGCAGAAGAAATTAACGCCTTACTCTCTCCCACCTTCAGAAAACCAAAACCCTTTGCAAGGCTGCTGGCAAGTATAGCTTTCTTTCATCAAGTATCTACTTGAAGGTTACTTCATGAAAAATGGATAAAACCAGTTTTTCCAATGATAAGAATTTAACAAATTCTCTCTCCCACAATCAAATGTCTATCTCCCTTCCTTCATGTGGCTCCATATGAGTACAGAAAATAAGAACTGAAAATAAAAATGAGAGACTTGCACTTGACAGTATCTTTAAGTAGAAATTAGTGCCTCTGGCAAGTTGTCCCAAGGGGGCAGTCTTACAGAATGAGCCACTCAGTAAGTCACTCAGTAAGCATAAAGCAAAGAAGCAAGCAAAGTGAGTATTAAAAGGATTTTTTATACTTCAGTTTACTATGGAAAAAATCATTAATCTTGGCCTGGCTCCACTGGGAAGTAATGAATGCTCTTTAATATTGAACTACAGATTCCAAAAATCAGCAACTACCACAGCCATCAGAACTGCCCGTAAATGTACACACACTGAAACAAGAGACCAGCTGCTTAAAATAATTTGAAAAGCCTTGGTCTTTGAGTACATGTTAATGTTCATTAATTAAGACAAGAGACTCGCAAGCTAAAGTTTTTCTCTTTGAATGCTTTAGGCAATTATGATTTCTTTGACTTAGGCGGCAAAGCAGTCCTTTTTGGGACTGTAACCCACCCATCATTTTTTATCATTCAGTTTTATTACTTGTTGAATTGCCTGGGTACAGTAAAAACTGCAAAAACTCTGTGAAATTTCTTTGCTTATGCTTATCAGAAGAAATGCATTTGTTTTTTACTTCTTTAGACATATATAATTTTCATCCAATGTGGGCTGTGTGATCTAAAAGCAGAGAGTAACTGGATATTAACAGAGGAAGTATTGGGTTGGCCACAAAGTCTGCTTAGATTTTTCTGTAAAATAAAAGACACACTTCTTATTTTCACCAATAACTTTATTGATTTGGATATTTTGAATAGGTTGGCTATCTCTTGCAAACTATAACAATAATTGTTCTCAGTGAATGTCTCAGTTTGATCGTTATCAACTTCATCTGGTCTACCCGACTGTGGAGCATCGTCCAGCGAGAAATCTCCAGCACGAAACTTCGCAAACCACTTTGGACTCATTTGATCAGTCACAGCACCTTTTCCATGCACAGCACAAATCTTTTTTTGTGTTTCAGTTGCATTTTTACCTTTCTTGAAATAATAAAGCATAATATGCTGAAAATGCTGCGTATTTTCTTCCATCATCAATATTAAAATGGCTACGCAAAAATTCACCAATTTTGGTAAGTCTTTTAAAAATGCACACTGACATGATAGTTGTCACAATACAATCTAACAAAATTGTTTTGAATGGAGCTCAAGACAACTAAGCACTACTAGAGCCATCTTATGGAAAAAACCAAATGAACTTTTTGGCCAACCCAATACTTAGTGCCTGGCTAACCAAAGTGTTGTTCTTAGATAGAACAATTAACGTTGCCTGGGGCATTGTTAGAAGTACAGACTCCTAGGCCCTGCCCACATCTACTGAATTTGAACCTTCATTTTAGTAAGGTCCCCAGATAATGTCTATACACATCCATGTTTAAGAAGCGCTGCTATAGGATAGTAGGCAGAATTTTTTCCCATTTTGAATTAAACACAGTACATTCATTATAGCATGTAAAATAAGCAACAATTTGGAGATCGTAGTCCAACTCTGTCCAAGTATAGAAAAAAGAAGCTCCAGTACCTGACAGTTTATGAATAGACGCAACCTATTAAAATTCCCTATGTGGGTGGGAACCTCATCTGTTTAGATCCATGTTTCCGTCAAAAAGACAAAACAAGTTGCTTAGGAGGAAACTAGGAGTATTGGGAGTCATGGATACAGGTCAGTGCAGCCCACCCATAAGCCTAGGGCAGCAGATGGTTAGAAGTATACATGCTGCTGACCACATATTGGTCTATGGGAGACCTGGGCTTTGTGGACAGGGGGAGGACCACTGTATGCTGAAGGGAATGACACTATTCCTACCTGTGGCAAAGACTGCTTGTCATCCCCCAGTACCCATTCTCTCTTTCTACCTTTTAATCATAGCCTCTCCACACACATGGAGTTTTTCAGCACATAGTCTATCTAGAGACTACATTTATCATCCTGCCTTTCAGGTAAGTGTGGCCATGATACTAAATTATCCCAAAGGTATGTGAGCAAAGAGATGCATATTCCTCTGCCTCAGCATCCTTTCCTTAAAAGGAAACTGTTTGGCCTACCGTCCTTCCTTCTCTTTTTCCTGAGGGCAGAACTGAAAATGGGCCTGTGAGAAAACGGTTTTGACCATCTCTGTGAGGACAACCAAGACACTAGAGCAGAAAGCTGAAACTAAGTGTCTACAAAGAGAAATGCCAAGAAGAAATGAGTTAATTTGCCCTTTAGAACCCCATAAAGTCTGACTACTATCTCAGAAGGTAGAGAGCAATATCAGAAAACTGACTGAAAGTGTATAAGGAAAAGTTGGACTCCCCGGTTCTCTCTGTAACTCCGCCCCGACAGCCACTAGCACTCTGCAGCGCGGCGGGAGCCGTGGGGTTTCATCCCTGGAACAATTCGGCCCCATAGGCTCCGGAGCCTGGCACAGTAGAGGGTACGGAAGAGAAGCATGCAAACATTTTAAAGTGTTTTTTCTTTCTTGACTTTAGAGCCCTTAGCAATCAGGCTTCCAGCCCTCCAGACAGGAAATCAGAAGTCTTTTCTGAATAAACAGTCTTAAAAGAAATAGCCAGAGGAGAGGGGGTAGGGTGATAACAGGGGGAAACAGGGGAAGACTAAGCAAGAAACATAGAAAGGACTCATAGACAAAGCCAAAAGGGGGTCGGATCAAGGGTGGCAGTGGAGATGAAAGGGGTGGGGGTAGTGGTGGGGAGAAAATGGACAAAACTGTACTTGAACAACCATAAAAAATAAAGAAAGAAAAGAAAACATCATCTACATGTTCATATTTGAGGGTTTCACAACAAATGGCTGGGCCTCACATGAGAGCTTTTAATTAGCTTTCCGGTGTTTTATTAATAAATATGAATAAACAGCCTAAGAAAATCATTCTGGATAGCCTCCAACATGACTGTCAGAAACCAAAACAAAGATACCAAAAAGGAATAGAACAAAAGAAAAGTTAAAAGGAAAAATAACTTTTAAAAAAACAGGAGAGGGGAAAAGAAAATCTTACATCCATGAATCAATGATTGGATATTATAACAAAGAAATAATCACAAAAATATGAAAGAGCGTTTTGAAGTTAAAATTATCAAATAAAAAATAATAGCTCGGTTGAAGGGTAGACATGAGAAAATGTCTCATAAAGGAAACAAAAAAACATCGAAAGTAAGAGAGAGAAGACGACTAGCTCAGAACATCCAACATCTGAATAAGAAGAAATTCAATGTAAATACAGATAAAAAGGAGGTGAACAAATTATAAAACAGATAATAACAGAGTATTTCCCCAAAATTAAGAAAATGAGTTTTCAGAGTGCCTGAACTCAGCAAATGCCAAATACAATATAAAAAACAAGAACTACACATCAATAAGTCACAGCATTTTAAATGCTAGAACAGGGATAAACAGAAAAATCCTAAAAACTCCCAGAAAAAAAAGTTTGCTCACAAAAATCAGGAATCAATTTACAACCAGAATTCCCAGCAGGAACACTGGAGGCTGGAGCACTGACCACAACATTTTGCTTGAACATTATTTCTATTCTGGAATTCTATATCCAGCCAAGCAAACATTCAAGAATGAGAGAGAACATTTTCAGACATGAAAGAATCCTAAAATGCATTTCCAGAAAGCTACCACAGGATGTGCTTCACTAACACAAGGGAATAATCAAAGTGGAACACAGGATCCAGGGAACAGGAGAGAAAGGAGAATTCTTTTATTAGCAGGAAATTGTGACAGGACAGCCATGCAACTGGTCTAAAGAACAGTCAGTGCAGAATGAATTGGAATAACAGGAGACTCCAGAAAAGATATCTCATGGGAGGGGGAGATAAAAGTTATAGGTTACCAGATGTATTTTACAGTATTGAGAAGCATCTATAACTCTATGGAAAAGTTTGGGAAGAATTGGTGATTAGTTCACAGAAAACTAGGTAAACATAAAGAAAAGGCAATTATTACCTAGAAAAAAAACTGATAATGAAAATGAAATTATTGCATACTATACCTCAACTGTGAACAATTTTACAGGGTCATAATAATGTTTAACAGGATATTCATTTAATCAAAAGTTACGATACAACTATATCAGAAAGATGAGGAGAGGGACAGTATGGCTGTGTGTAACAATACTAAATTCTAATCTTCCATTTAGGAAGTCAGTAGATAGTGTATAAAAATAGGTAAGTAAGAAATCACACTAGAAACACGTGTGTTTATTTATGTAGGCAAATAGAAGAAATAGCTAAAAGAGTTGAAAGTAGTTTTCTTTGAGGAGTGGTTCTTGGCCTAGGGAGGAGTGGAGCACTAGCATTATTTTCTTACAAACTTTTTAGTACTAATTGTGCTTTTTAAAATTAAGTACATCTATTAATTTGATTAAAATACAGGCAAGTATTCTATAATTCTCTCTCTCTCTCTCTGTCTCTCTCTCCATCTCTCCATCCCTCCCTCCTTTCCTCACTCCCCCCTTCTCTCTCATTATAGCATGAAAGTATTTATTTCTTGTTAAAATTTTTCAGGCATTGAGAAGCAAGTGAGCACTATATATTTGTGGTGAGCCCATTATCCCTGAGATCACATCACAGCATTCCATTTACATGAGGACTTGTCCTAGTGGACTATTAATATGTGTATCTGGTAACCTTGCAACTGTAATCTGTAAACAAGGTCAGCATTCTTGAGCAGATGAATATGACAGCATGATTAAATGATGAAAATCACACCCAAGGGCATTTTAGTAGGCGCCATAGTCCTGAAAGTAGAATGAAGATAGGAAGGCCCGCATAGAGTGTCAGATACGAACTTGGGCTTCAGTGTCCTAATCATTCAACAATCTAACTTTTCTAGCCAACAATCACCATCAGTTTCAACTAACACAAGAGGCCCTGTTCTTCCTGGCAGTGCCCCACAGATGAGGCAGAACTGCACAGATCCCCAGGGCAATGCCATGCAGGGCCAATAGCAGCCTGGGCACAAGGGAAGCCAGGCTGAAAAGAGCCCTTCAGTTTTTATTACTCATTATTCTGATTTAGTGCTCCTCAGCCATCTTTGTGACAGCTGGGGACAGTGACCAATGGAGCATTCAGTCAACAAATGTTATCATCACTGCAATAATAATCATATTATCACCCATCATAATGTTTATTCTGAGAGAAGACTCAGAAAGCTTGGAGTTGCCATTTGGGAAAAACCAAGAGGAAAATGGTGATGCAAGCAGGACAGTTACGCCAGTAGGGATGGAAAAGAAGAGGGCACATGTAACTGAGAGTGGACTAAAGGGGGAAGTGGCAGTGAGAAAAGTGGCACAATAAGAGCCACGCAAAAAGAGGTAGAAATGAAAAACCGGTTTCCCAACAGCATCGAGAGTAAGAGATGGGTTTTTCTGCCACAGTCACATTATGTACACCCTGCAATGAATTTGTTGGTCAGATATCCCCTTGGGACTATTTTCAATTATACAGTAGATTCTATCAATGCTCCTGCCACATCCTCTCTGATCTCCTTGTCATGTCCATGCCTACCAGCCTAACTTTCAATGGCTGGTACATGCATCTTTGCCAGAGGGCTGACCTGGGGCTGCTGGACCCAACTTTGCCCACATGCACAACAGTACCTAGAACAAGTATTCCTCCAGGGGCAGCCTCAAGCAAGTGGCTGATGGGTCTGGAGGTATAAATGCCTAAGGTACCTGGCTTCCTGGGTGTGTTATGCTGAGCTCTGTGTTTGATCTCTTCTCTAAAGTTTTCCAATGAGAATAAACTTCAGTTGTCCGCAGTAGTAACTGATTTTTAAAAAACCACCTTTTATTAACTATCTTCCCATCCCCATGTCACCCCAGACCCCATCCTCAACCAGTGTTTGTTTACCCCTCAATACACTGTGGACATTCAATTCTTGTCTGACAGTCTGCCTCTGGAGAATCATCTGTGATGTATTATGCCTGCTAAGTGCAGTAGTGTAAAGAGCAGCCCAGATAACAGACAAAAGATGATTAACGACAGTTTGTTCCCCAACTCTAACTCTTCCACGGAAAGAATCCATTTTCCATCTAATAGGGCCAATCAGCACAGGGTAAACAGTGGAGGAAACTTCATCCAAAGAAGAGGTTCTTCAGACATAATACTGTGTCCAAGTCAGAATGGGTATTTATAGGAGTCATACTGGAAGGAATGATGACCATTTATTTTTAAGTGCAAGATTAAATTTCACTCACACAGTTCAAAGAAACATGCAGCATGCCCACCAAAGTATGGCAGTCATCAGGAATAACACTGGTCCTGCCCTACAAGAAGATAAATATTATAATTATAATTTATGTTAAGAAGACCCCTAATATAGTTAATACATAATTGGTATCATAGGTCTCTGACATACAATCACTGTCATGTAGGTACTTGCATTCCTGTCTGAAGTATCAGTGGAGAGGGCCACTTACAGGTCTTTGAGCAAGGGTCTGAAGATCCTCATGACACAATAATGGTTGGAAAGTAGAACCTGGTACACAATTCCCTCATGTAAAGCTAAAGGAGACTGAGAACAACCCTTAAGGCCCTGGAATGAGGATTTTCCAGAAGGAAAATCACTGTGGTGAAAGAGTTGAGGTCGGTCCTTTGCCTAGGAGAAGTGATTGTAGCCAAATGGAAGGTGAAAGTGAGTATTGCCTAGCCAACGAACCCTCAGAATGCCCTCTAGATTGGATCCCCCATTGGGGACAAGACCAGGATTCCATGCAAAAGACCCCTTAAGGGATAATGAGTGAGACAAGAGAGTTGATTCTCTGGTGTGATTCTAAACCTTCAAAGAATAATGCAGAGCTATCTTAAGACATAATAAAAATATAACCTAGGTAGAGGACAGTGCTTGCTCTCACATTAGCTAAATGAGAGGGCAAATGCATGAGTGCCTGTAGCCATATTAGACAGCAGAGGATTTAGTCCCTCAATTCGATAAATATATATTGAACATATACATATGACAGCAGGATACCATAGTAAATACCAAAAATATAATATTGAATAATGAAAAGAATTAATTCTCACATAGTGCTCACAGTGTGCTAGGGTTCTAATTTGTAAGATTTGCACAACACACCTATGAGATTGGTATCCTGATCATCCCCCTTTTGAAAACGGGGACAGAGGTTAAGTGACTTGCTCAGTGCCTCAATTTATTAGGGCTAGAGCTAGGACTCAAACCCTACAATATGCTGCCTCCCAGGTAGCCAGCCCTAGCCCCTAGTGCTCTATTGTCTTTGGGTGTACACTGTGATGAGCAAAAGAGACTTATATAAAACTTTAATCATATCCACAATCATTTAATTTTAATCTTAATCTAGACCTTCTAGGAGGTACTGTGTACAGAGACCCCTGAGCATATTCACCAGCGCATTCCCTTGATGAATATATATCGATTGCCTACTCTGTGCCAGGTTCTGTGGGGGATACTGGGAGTTTAACAACAGCAAAACAGATACCTCCTCTGCTGTCTAATGGAGGGAGAGGGGTGTCAGACATTTTTTGAATAATGACACATTTATATGCAATTACAAAGGTGGTAAATGCTTTGAAGGAAAGTACGGAGAGTATTAAGAGCATATAATAGGAGAACTTGACATTTAAAATGAGATCAAAAAAAAGATCTGAAGGATGAGTAACAGTTACCTTGGTGAAGAAAAGAGGAAAACACATTTCAAGGGTGCCTGCACCAAGGTTCTGAGGTAACAAAAATAAAATCTAAGGCACTGAGAGAAGGTCAGTAAGGCTGGAGTCCAGTAAGTGACAGAGAGGGTGGCATGTAATGAGGCAGGGGTGGTGGGCAGAGGTCACATGACTTAGCCAATCAGAATATTTTTGACAGTGAAAGGGGTGCTGTTAATAATTAACTAGGACAACAGGCATAAACAGGTATCGAATTGAGTAAACCTGAACAGATGGTGACTCTAATTTAGGTCTTGTAAAGCTTTAATCCTAAAACCAATAAGAAGCCATTGAATGATTTTAAATGAGGGGGCGGGGAAATGTATAATCGTATTTTATTATGATTATTTTTAATAGCGTTCTAGCTGTAAGGTAGAGAGTAGACAAGACGGCAGTAATGACTGCAGGGAGACAAATAAAGGCTCTATAAAAGTAACCCAAGTGAGAAACAATGGTGCTTTGGACCAGAGTGAAGTGATGGAGATAGAAAGAAGGAGATGAAGCCTAGTCATGCTGGGCAGTGAAATCGACATAACTTGGAGACTGATTGGATTCGAGGGATAGAGGAGCATCCTGGAGTGGCTGGGAGTTCCTGAGTGAGTTCCAGACCTTGATTTTTTTGGTGGTTCATGATGATGTTGCTTACATTACGTCCCTTCTTGTTTCACTTAGTGTGAAGTTGACACCAGCTTGTCCCTGGATGAGGCCTGCATATTGGGGACCTCCCAGAAGACATAATACAGAAGTGTCCCATAGTGTCTGTGGACCAGCCTTCCCATGCAGAACCATGGTCGACATGAGTACCTACATGTTCACCTACCCAGCATTCAACACCACCCAACGTTATCCTGGACCGGTTTTTCACTAGGTGAGCAATGGTCTCCTCTGTGGCACAAGATGACTCTGTCTTGGGAATAACCAGTTCTCTCTCTCAGCTGCAGTTTGCTTCTCTGAAAAGTGGGTAATAGAAAATAAACTTGCATAGTTTTACTGGGATTCACTGGATCAGGCACAGCTGGTGCCTGCTGCCCAGTCCTGCAGAATATACTCCTGGACCTGCTGTGGTGGTTTTACTTTATGGATTTTCAGTCTCCCATGAAAAGCCCTCCACCTCTTTCCTCACTGGCCTGTGGCCATTCTGAGTTTGGAAAAGCACATGAAAACAACCTGTCAAGGAGTTTGAAATGCCACCAACCTGGTCTTGGTTCCTGTCTTTGGAGTGGCCACATTAGGAATCTCTGGGGGCAGCAGAGAAGCCGCAGGCCCGCTCAGACATTTGGGATGATTTTGGATGGAGTTAATTAATTCGCCTACATATATGATATTCCTGCTATGTGCAGGCACTTTCTGAGACACTTAGCAGCACTCAGTGAAGGAAGCAGACACAGTCCCTGAACTTCAATTTCAGTCAGAGTCAGAGAATCAGACTAGCCATCATTTGAGGTCTCTTCACCACATGTCACAGATGGTATCTGCATAGACTTCTCTGCATCTGGAGGCATTTTCCAATTGCTGAGCAGAATGATGGATCACAGGACCATGTAAAAAAAAGTGAGTGATCTTTTAGTCCAGAAGGGCCTCATGTTTCTAAAGAACATAGGTTCCGGGTGGGGAGCATAGGATCGGGGGTGAGGAGGGCCTGTCCAAAGCCTGAATTTGGTCCGAGGCTGTCTTAAGGTGCAGCCTTTCCTTTTGTTTCCTGCTGCAGCTGCTGGCCCTGTCCTGGTGCCCTTCAGCCTTAACTTCACCATCGCCGTGTACATGACCCCCTTTACCCTTTACTGCTCCCAGTCCCCTTCCCTTTGGTAGCCACCGTACTGTTGCCTGTGTCTATGAGTTTTTGTTTGTTTTTTGTTTGTTCATTTGTTTCTTCCACTTTTATATCCCACATATAAGTGAAATCATATGGTTCTTTTTCTGTTTTGACTTACTTAGCATAATTTTCTCAAGACTCATTCATGTCTGTCATAAATGGCAGTATTTTGTCTTGTCTTATGACTGAGTAGTATTCCATTGTATATATGTTGTCTGTCATAAATGGCAGTATTTTGTCTTGTCTTATGACTGAGTAGTATTCCATTGTATATACTATCACCTCTTCTTTATCCAATCATCTATTGAAGCACACTATAGTTGTTTCCATGTCTTGGCCACCGTGAACAATGCTGCAATGAACATAGAGGTGCATATATCTTTGCAAATAAATCTTTTAAAATTTTTCAGGCAGATACCCGGAAGGAGTTTTTAGTTTTCAGGCAAGTGATTTCTGAGCTAAGAAATTGTATGGCAGAGTCAGGACAAGAACTCAGCTTCCGAATGCCCAGGCTCTACTCTTTCTACCACATTGCATAAGCCTAAAGCTTTACTAGGCTTCAAGCCTCACGCAGCTTCTAGCAAGCCAATAGTGTGAGAAGAAATAATGGTTTATTTATTTTGTATTTTCTGGAAGGAAAATGTTTATCTCTTTCAATGTCAGTGTTAAATTTCTTATAATATCAATTATCAATCAATGTTTTTCTGTCTTAACATAAAGCAAACTAACTCCTTTTGGTAATTATACTGAAAGAGACTTTTCTGTGTTGGAATAGTGCTAATTTGATGAAAACCTCACAAATTCAATCTTAGGTTGCATTCTCATTTAACCTTCTGTCAGATTTAAATCAGAGGAACCAACTTGCCCTGAAGCAGTGGAAAATAATAAACAAGGTATTTGCCATTTTTTTCAAGTATAAAGGCAACCAAAGAAATAGCAAAATTAGTTTGTACTTGATTTTGTTTAAAGCTTTTGAAAGGGAATTACATTTGTCATGTGTGTTCAAATAAATGCGTATGTGTCACCTCGGTCCTTCATGCTGAAAAACAGACATGGGGTTCTATAAAGCTCAACAGATGGAAATATTTTAAATCAAGACTTGTTTCACATAGGAATTAAACAATAACCATATCTGATTTAAATGTTTCCAATATTTCTATGTAATTAAAAAAACACAAATTATTGGTAACACAAATTACTTCATTTTGAGACTACATAACTGGCTAATATTTATGAAACATGATTTTACTTGTCCTGAAAAAAAATCTTCCAGCTATCTTACTACCACCTTAAACTGTTTTATGTTTGAACATCAAACATCTCAAAAAAGTGTCCTCTCCCCTTGGCTTCCATTTCTTTACCAGTTTTTAGCCCTGCCTTCATTGAAGCCTCATTCTTAAATGTCACTAGCGAATGGCTGGCCTTATTCGGCCACTAACCAAACTTTTTGGCATTTTTTTCAATTATCATTACTTATTGACATTTACTCACAACACTTGACATTATTGACATCATCCCTTGTCACCTAGAATGCTAAACTATCTTGGGTCCTTCATCCTATTGCATCAACAGCTCAGCTGATCAAAGTATGGAGCCATGGGGGCCTCTCATTTTGAAGAAGGGGAACATATTAATGTTAATTAAAAATAAAATGAGACCAAACAGTACATTTGGGATGGGGGGGTGTGTTTTGATGAGTGAGTTGTTGAAGATAGATAAACAGAAGGAAGAAAACCAGAGTGAGAGATTAACCGAAAAGAATTAAGGTCCCAGTGGAAACTGAAACTGTGTATGTACCAACCCCAGATGCCCTGGCATTGGAGCCACCCACCTTTCAGTAATGCCATCATGTTGTCGTTTTTAAAAATTTAATTTAATTTAATTTTTTATTCCTGTCCTCCAGCCTCCACCCCTTTGGCAGCCATCAGCTTGTCCTCTGTATCTATGGGTCTATTTCTATTTTGTTTTATTTATCCATTTGTTTGGGGGATTTTTAGATTATAAGTGAAATCACATGGCATTTGTATTTCTGTCTGACTTACTTAACTTTGCATAATACCCTCTAGGACTTTCCATGTTGTCACAAATGGCAAGATTTCATTCTTTTTATTGCTGAATAGTATACCACATCTTCTTTATCCATTCATTTATTGATGGACATCTAAGTGGCTTCCAAATTTTGTCTATTACTAGTAATGCTGCAGTAAACATAGGGGTGCATGTAGCTTCTTGAACAGGTATTTTTATTTTCTTTGCACAAATACCCAGAAGTGGGATTGCTGGATTATATGGCAGCTGTGATTTTTTTTAGGAATCTCCATACTGTTCCCACAGTGGCTGCACTGATTTGCAATCCCGCCAACAGTGCATGAGGACTCCCCTTTCTCCACATCCTCGCCAGCACTCATTATTAGTTGATCTATTGATGATGGCCATTCTGACAGGTGTAAGGTGATATCTCATTGTGGTTTTAATTTGCATTTCTCCAATGATTAGTGACATTGAGCATATTTTCATACGTCTATTGGCCTCCTCTTTGGAGAAATTTCTCTTCAGGTCCTCTGACCATTTTTTAATTGACTTGTTTGGTTTGTGTATGTATATGTTACATTATGACTCCTTTATACATTTTGGATATGAACCCCTTATCGGCTGTATCATTTGCGAATATGTTCTCCCATTCAGTAGGTTGTCTTTTCATTTGTTGATGGTTTCCTTTGCTATGCAAAAACGTTTTAGTTTGATGTAGTCCTCTTTGTTTATTTTTAATTTTCTTGCCCTAGCCCCAGGAGACATATCCAAAAAGATATTGCTAAGAGCAATATCAAAGTGTTTACTGCCTATGGCTTCTTCTAGGATTTTATGGTTTTAGGTCTTTTTAAAATATAATCTTTTATATTTTTCCATTACCATTTAGTCTCCTTATATCCTCCACCCCAAGCCATCACGACACTCTTTTCCATGTCCATGAGTCCTTTTTCCGTTTTGCTCAATCCCTCCACCCCTTAATCTCCCCCCACCACTAGCCGTCATCTCTTCTCCATCTATGAGTCTGTCTCTGTTCACATTTAAGTTTTTATTCCATTTTTATTTTATTTTTGTATATGGTATAAAAAAGTGATCCAATTTCATTTGTTGCATGTATATATCTGTATTTATGCCACTACCATATTGTTTTTATTATTAAAGCTTTGTAGTATAGTTTGATGTTTCCCACTTTGTTCTTTCTCAAGATTTGTCTATTTGATGTATTTTGTGGTTCCATATAAATATTCAGATTAGTTTTTCTAATACTTAGAAGAATGCCATTCATATTTTAATAGGAATTGCATTGAATTTGTGTATCACTTTAAGTAGTAAGGTCATTTTAACAATATTAACCCTCCAATCCATGAGCAAAGTATATCCTTCCAATTATTTGTATCTTCTTCAACTTCTAAGTCTTCAGACCACAGGTCTTTCACCTCTTTGGTTAATTTATTTAGGTATTTTATACTTTTTGATGCAACTATAAATGTGATTGTTTTCTTAATTTCTCCTCCAGATCATTTGTTATTGGTGTATAACAGATTTTTATATTGATTCTGTGTCCTGAAACTTACTAAATTTATTTATTAATTCTAATAGTATTTTTAGCGTTGGTTTTTAAAAATTTAAATAACAGAATAATTAGAGCTAAAGCCGTTGGTGGACTGAAATGAATTGGGAAGGGTTTGTGCCTCTAATAAAGGATGAGATCACAAGAGAAAAAAATCTACATTAAGCGCATAAAGATTACCTTGGACCTACACACTTGTACCTTCTGGAACCAACTCATACTTGTCATTTCTCCCTCTGTGTTGGCAGAGTCAGTGTTGGTCAAGTATCATCTGGTTGCATATTCATTTGTACTGTTCATTGGCCTAGCTGCCTATAAGGAATCTCCATTTGGGAAAAAAAGGCCCAGAACACTTTCCCAGGCTGGGATTAGAGTAAACTGCCGTGCCTGCTTTTCAGACTGTCCCCCTGCACTGCAAAGCAGGGAGTGGGAGAGCAAGCGCTCATCGCTTTCTTCCCTAACTCCTCTCTCCCCGCCGCCCTCCTTCCACCCTTCAGTCAACGTGTACTGAGAACCTTGCAAATGCCAGTTAGTCTGCTAGGCACTGAGGGAACAAAATTA
>PVJD01016286.1:0-21595 GCA_004026545.1 Mormoops blainvillei | reverse complement strand
GCACGGGAAGGGGCAGCACGGCCCCGGGCAGCCCCACGGCCCCGAGGGAAGAAACACGGCTGGAAACAGTTGGAGATGGAAAGAAACAGAATTTCTGTGAGGCTGAGATCCATAATGGGAACCTGTCTCCAGCTGCGTGTCCCTTAGTGATGAAACAGCTCAGCCTTATAAAAATCACTCTGGAAAATAAAACCCAAAATAGCAGTTCGGAGGGAATTGCCAGCCCCAGCGACTGTCTAAGCTCCAGGAAGCCCCTGCTTCTGAGGAAGAAAACCTCCCACTGATCTTAAGGGCTGTGCTGTGAGCTTGTTTTCTAACCAGCAGGCACCTCCCCAGGATTCCCAGGGTGGGGAGGGGAGGGGAGGGGGTACTGCTGTGACCCCATTGTAAGGACAGAAAATGGAAGCCCAGAGAGGTGAGACCACCTGGCCAAGGGCATACGGCCAGTGTGTGGCAGTGGGGAACATAGGCCGGCTTGGTGCCCAGCGGCCACAGCAGCTTTCTCTCCACCCCAGTTCCCCCTCAGATCACTGGCCCCCAGGAGCCCCACACGCAGGTCTCCGTGGTCCAGGATGGGGAGACCACCCTGGAATGCAACGTCACAGGGAAACCCCCACCCAGGGTGACGTGGGAGCGGGACGGCCAACCGGTGGGGGACGAGCCGGGCCTGCGGCTGCAGGACCAGGGACAGAGGCTGCACGTGGAGCGGGCACAGGCTGCCCACACCGGACGCTACAGCTGCGTGGCCGAGAACGTGGCTGGGAGGGCTGAGAGGCGGTTTGCGCTATCTGTGCTGGGTGAGGACCGGCGGCCTGATAGAGGAGGGCAGGCGGGGGTTGCGGGGCGGGCGGCCGGGTGGGAGAAGGCAAGGCCAGTGCCATCTCACGCTTTGTTCCCCCAGGAGGCAGGCCCCTGGGGAGGGCGGGCTGCTGTTGGGGGAAGCCGCCACACTGCTCCCAAATCAGGCCTGGCTTCAGACGGCCCTCCCTCCCTCCCTCCCTCCCTCGCTGTTCCCCTGCTCTGTTCCGGGCCCTGGGGAAATAAGCATTCTCTCTGCTGCGTGGCTTATACGTAATGCGGGAGTTTAGGGGCCTGAACCCTGTCACGCGTGGGAAGTCGGCACAGCCTCCTGGAGGGGGTGGCCTTCCAGCTGCAGCGTAAGGCAGAGTGGGAGTTAACCAGGTGCCGACCTGAGGGCAAAAGTGCCAGGCAATGGAGGCGCGGACAGGTGACACGTTCAGGGTAGCTAGAGCAGCTTTTGTGATTTCAGTCTTTTAGTGAGCTCCTACTGTGTGCCTCGGTGCAGCAGGGAGTGGTAAGAGAGAAGACGGGAGGGATGGGCTGGGGTCGGTTTGGGGAGGCCCCTCTCGTCATGTCCCAGTGTGGCTGGGACCACCTCCCCCCCACCCCTCGCCGGCTCATCCTGGCCTGAGAGGGGGTGGCTTCCTTTGGGAATGGATATGTCAGGCCCCGCAGAGGAGCACAGGCTCTGATGTGTGGGTCTGGGGGACGCACCTGTGTCCACGTTTGTCCTGTCCCAGTCTCATTTGCTCAGTGCTGGCTCCGTGCCGAGCGCCTCACCCATGTTCCCGTTCCATCCTCCCGGCCTCCCTCTGAGGGGCTGGGGAAGCTGAGGCCCACGGCGCCTGTCGGAGGCCAAAGTCCAGCCTGTGGCCGCCACGCACTCCTTTCAGTGGGAGCAGCTCTGATCACGTCCTGCTGGCCCTCAGACTCTCCTGATGGCGGGGGTGGGGGCGGTCATTGGGGGTTGGGGAAGGAGCGTACAGTCTTGTCTGCGCCCGGAATAAAGCCGCTTCTCTGTGTCTAGTGCCCCCAGAGTTCACCGGAGACTTAGACCCGCTGACCAACGTCACTGCTGCCTTGCACAGCCCCTTGACGCTGCTCTGTGAAGCCACAGGCGTTCCGCCCCCAGGGGTCCGCTGGTTCCGAGGGGAGGAGCCCATCAGCCCTGGGGAGGATACCTACCTCTTGGCAGGTGAGGGACCAGCCAGGGGGCTGTCTGGTGTTGAGGTCTGGCCTTCTACTTCTGTTCCTGTTCATCACACGCCCAGGACCTCTGACCCTGAGCGGCCAGGTGGGCCTAAACACTGTAGCTGCCAGTCCCCCAAGAGGGCACCCCCAAACAGTGGCCAGGTGATGAGCTCCAGAGCAAAATAGTAGATTTAAACAAGTTTGGAAACAAGCTTCCTGCTGCGCTCCCCTCCTAGAGACTCAGCAACCGGTGACAGTCAAGGTTCTGATGAGTCCTGCGGCGAAAATTCCCATGGCACGTGCATAGCATCCCACCAAGCGGTGACACACCTCTGGAAAGAGTGGTCTAAGCACCTTCACTCTGAACATTCATACCCTCACAAAGTTGGATGGTGACGGTTCTTGCTGGCACACAAATGGGGAAACTGAGGCCCAAGAGGCAGTGTCCCAGCCAAATCTTGCAAGGATTTCAAGGCTCCCTAAAGTTCACCCTCAGTGACCCTTCATTCCTCCCTACAGCAATGTTCCACTTATTCCAAAGCTAGGAGAGTCAATAAGTGTCCCCCTTTTCTGAGCATGTGGCAGGGGAGCCCAATGCGTTGTGATGATACGGGAAAGGAGAGTGGTGATTGATTAGTGATGTCTGCCCTGGGTTCAGAACAGTAGTGATTGCATGTGTACTACGTTTGTGCCGTCCCCTGGCCGGTCGTAGAAGATCCTTGGTCCCCTCTGAGAGGAGTCAGCTCACCTCCGACAGGTCCTTGGCGGAAGGTGCCTTTTTACGGGCTCCATCAGAGCAGTGAAGCGGTCTGACCTGGGCCAGGCCCAGTGCTGTCCCGTTAGCCCCAGCCGGGCTCCAGAAGCAGGGCTAGCCAGGCGACAGATCCTTCTCCCTTGAACAGCATCTCAGGCTTACCCTGGTGTGTGTCCAATATCTAGGGGGCTCCCCTACCTGTTTACCCTCCCGTGTCTCAGTTTCCCCACCTGAGGAGTGGAACACTGGGGGAGGTAGATGTCTCATTATGACGCCTGGCACGCTCCTATTTCGGGGGACCAGCCCAGGCTCAGCTGGGGACAGAGACTGCTCAGAACCATGCCTGGAGCGCACCCTTCTCCCTCCCCAGGCGGCTGGATGCTGAGGATGACCCGGACACAAGAGCGGGACAGGGGCCTCTATTCGTGCCTCGCGAGCAACACGGCTGGGGAGGTGCAGAGGAACTTCAGTGTGGAGGTCCTGGGTACGTCCCAGCCCTGTGTTCCTAGCCCACAGATCCTTTTCCTCCTGCCTGGGAGCTCAAGGAGCGGGGGACAGGGAGCAAGACGAAGGGCTCTCGCTGTAGCGAGGGCCTGGCCAAGGAAGGAGGGAGAGGCCAAGGCTTGCTTACTTACCTTTTTATTTATTTTTGCCTCATCAGCGGCCTCTGCTCTGAGGCCGCCATGGAACTTCCTAGAAATAGGGACTAATCCCATGTGGAAGGGAGAACATATTTTTAACACCACCCAAACTGCCTTCCTCGATCCGGGCCTTCTCCTAAGGCCACTTCCCTGGGCCAGCAGTGAAGCTTTGCTGAACTCACGGCCCTGTGGAAGAGGCAAACATGGGCGCGGGGACCTGAAGTGAGATGCCGTGGGCTCTTGGTGTCCTGCTCGGTGGTGGTTCAGCTGAGTGAGCCAACCCGTTCAGTAACTGGCTGCCTCCCCGCTCTCCTAGTTCCTCCCAGCATCGAGAACGAGGACATGGAGGAGGCGATTAAGGTCCCAGAGGGACAGACAGCCCACCTGAAGTGCAACGCCACAGGTAAGGCCACACCTGGTGGCTGGGAGAAGGGTGAGAAGGCAGCTTCGGGAAGGGGTGCTGGGGACCTGGCCTGTCTACCTCCAGCCTCTCTGCTCTCCATCCCAGCACCGACCACCCTCCCTGGTCCACAGTGGCCTTGTGACATCTGGGTACCCCAGCTGGGCTCTGAGCTCCTTGAGGACCCAAGATCTACCTTGTCACCATGGTTCCCCCAGTGGCTGGTGTAGTAGGCCCCCGTTAGTGCTTGTGGGTTGGGATGGATGGATGGATTAATGGATGGATGGATGGATGGACGGGTGGGTGGATGGATGGAATAACTTGTCTTTCTTCTGTCTGTAGTAAACCACCTCTGCCCACTCCTCAGTAAGAAAAAGGCAGTCAGACCACTTAGGAAAAGGCCCAGGCCCGACCTGGTGGCTGCGCCCGTGCCTTACCCTGCTGCGTGGGCCTCTGGACTGAAATGGAAAAATCTGTATCCCCCACCCCTCCCTGGAGCAGCCTCCAGCCTCTGCTCCAGCCCGGTCAAATCCTGCTGAACTCTCTTACGTGCCTCTCTCCTCTGTGTGCAGGCCACCCACAGCCCAGGGTCGTGTGGTTCAAAGATGGCCAGCCCCTGGCTGGTGGAGACACGCACTACATCTCTGCAGATGGAGCCCTTCTGCAGGTCGTCCAGGCCAACCTGTCTAGTGCCGGCCACTACGCCTGCATCGCGGCCAATGCAGTGGGGGAGAAGACCAAACACTTCCAGCTGAGCGTCCTGGGTAAGTGCTGGGCATCTCCTGGCCGTGCCGGCGCTGGCAGGAGGGAGAGCCAAGCCGACCAGCTCCTGCAGACATCTTCCCGCAAAGCTCTGTACTGTTTTTTCTTGTACGTCTCCTAGTTCACCAGCAACAGCAACAATAATAATAATAGCGGTTCTACTGGTTGAACGCTTATCATAGGCCAGGCATTAGGAGAGGCCTTACTGGTCAAAACTTCACAACCCTAGGAAGTGGGTGACGTGCTTGTCCCCGTGTCGTGGATAAAGCCCTGTGGCTTAGAGAGATGACAAGACTCCTTCCGGGCCATCTGTTTCCCGAGGGCAGTGCAGCACCAATTGCCTTCTTAGGCTGGAGAAACGGATCAGGAAATGAGAGGAACCCAGGTTTCGTACAATCTGTTTCTGAAAGTGCCAGTGTGGGAACGGAGCATCCCTGGCAGGGCCCGAAAGAGGAGACTTTAGGCCCAATGAAAGCCGAGCTGTTCTACTCGGGAGGGAACAAAACTGCACTCCGCCACCCTTCCCGGCCCCCGTGGGGGTCGTACAAGCTGGAAACACAAACAGAACAGAGAAGACTCTGGTTACATTAGAAGATACTCTCTGGATGTTATGAGGCTACTGGGGAGAGTGAGGCAGAAATTGCCCAGCTTCCGCTATGGCCTTGCTTAGTGGGGGCGAGCTGGGGCTCCGGGTCTCGCAGGCCTGAACTCAGGTCGGGCCGCACCTGCCTGGGCTCCCCTGAGCCTCAGTTTCCCGTCTGTGTGATGCAAATTGCAACAGGACGACAGCTAAACAGCAGGGTGTGAGACTTTGCCAGGTGCTCAGGCCCAGGGCCGGGGCTGTCTGTTCACGAGCATCCTTCCGGCCTCCCATCACAGTGGTTCCCACCATCCTGGGGGCGACTGAGGACAGTGCGGATGAGGAGGTGACTGTGACCATCAACAACCCCATTTCTCTGATCTGTGAGGCGCTGGCCTTCCCCTCCCCCACCATCACCTGGATGAAGGACGGGTCCCCCTTTGAGGCCTCAAGCAACATCCAGCTGCTCCCAGGTGAAGCCCTCGGTGGGGAGGAGCGCGGGGACAGAGGAGGGGACTGGCGAACTGAGCCCGTGCGGGGAGGTTGTGGGGCGGGGGTCGACCCTGGCTCTACCCCGCAAGCAGGGACCCACGGGCTGCAGATCCTGAATGCCCAGAAGGAGGACGCGGGCCAGTACACCTGCGTGGTCACCAATGAGCTTGGGGAGGCCGTGAAGAACTACCACGTGGAAGTCCTCAGTGAGTCAGGGGATTGCTGGGGTTCCGGCAGGGTAGGCCCGGAGGCTGCTGGGGAACCCGGGGACCCCGGCTCCAGGGCCGCACTGGGCACCCCAGACGCTTTCATGGGGCTCGTCTCCTCTTATAGTCACCAGGCAGCCAGGCTGGCAGCGTCTTTCCACCTTAGGGTCAAGGACACTAGGCGGAGGGGATGGTGAGTTAGGACTTGGCCACACGGAGGCCCAGACCCATTCCGGTCCTGGCTTCTCTCTGCTGTGGTGTAACCACAGGGTCCACAACCTGAGACCTGGGACAGCCAGAGGTCACCCCAGGAATTCCCCTGCCTCAGACCTGCCCTGCCCCGTAACCGTCACTGACAAACGCTGTGGCCCCGACGTGATGCCCCAGGAGTGGATCTGTCTCCGGGTCCCCGTTCCTCTACTCTCCCGAGCCAGTGTACCACCCCCCGCACCCATTGCTGGCCCCAGGACCAGGGTGAGCTCAGAGTCTCAGCGCCCCTGCGCCAGGCCTGCCGCTCAGACCCCCTTGTGATTTTCAGTTCCCCCCTCCATCTCCAAAGACGACTCTGCGGGGGAGGTCGCTGTGAAGGAAGTGAAGACCAAGGTGAACAGCACCTTGACCCTGGAGTGTGAGTGCTGGGGCATGCCCCCGCCTGCCATCAGCTGGTACAAGGATGGACGGGTGAGCTCGGGGCCCGAGCAGCCTTGGGTGCTCCCCCCAGGGGCCCCCCGACTCTGCTGGGCACCTTCCAATGAACACAGTCAGAGTGCCTGGCCCCGCCTCCCCCTTTACATGTTAATAGGGAATCCTGCTCTGTGCAGGGAACAAGTCTCATACACATTAAACCCTACGTTCACGTGTTTCATTCTCTTCCGATTTTTAAGTTACACAGATTTGGTTTTACAAACTTGTCAGGGCGTCCCACCCTTTCGCTGTATTTTTTAAAACTTTCTTAATGTCTAAATGGCTACCCCTCCTTTGGTGATCCCCGTTCCCCCCTTGCCTCCCCCCAGCCCGTGACCCCCAGCAAACGGCTTCACATCCTGGGCGAAGGGCGGCTGCTTCAGATCCAGCCCACGCAGGTCTCCGACTCAGGGCGGTACCTGTGCGTGGCCACCAATGTGGCTGGCGAGGATGACCAGGACTTCAACGTGCTCATCCAGGGTGTGTAGGGGCACGCGGGGCTGGTGGGGCCCTGGGCCACTGGGGCGGGGGGCGGGGAGTGGCACGGCTGGGGGCGGGGAGTGTCTGCTCCTGGAGCAGCCTGGCAGAGGGCTCTGCTCGGGCCGCCCACCCCCTTCCTCACACCGTCTGCCCGTCCGGCAGGTCTGGCCCCTAGATCGCTGGCCTAGGCTCTTCTGTGAACTGACTTCGTGACCTGGGGACATCCCTGCCCCCCTGGGCCTTAGTTTTGCATTTGTACAATAAGGGTGCTTGAATCACGGGGCCTTGAGGTGACCCCCACCCCTGCGCCACAGTTCTAAGAGCCCCTGACTTTATGCCTCAGTGCTCCGACAACGCACTGGCTGAAGCCTAGCACCCCAGTTCCTCCCCTGAAAAATGTCATCCTGTCACAAAAAGGCTTTTCGTGTCCATTAAACATGAGCTTCAGAGGGCAAGAGCCTCCTTCTAGTGTCCAGCATAGTAATTGCTCAATAAACACTAGTCGAAGGGCCCTAACTGGTGTGGCTCAGTGAATTGAGCACCACCTGCGAATCATAAGGTCGCTGGTTCGATTCTCAGTCAGGGCACGTGCCTGAGTTGTGGGCCAGGTCCCCAGCAGGGGGGCGCTCGAGAGGCAACCACGAATCGATGTTGCCCTGTTTCTTCTTCCCTTCCCTTTCTAAAAATAAATAAATAAAATCTTTAAAAGAAAACGAAAAACAAAACCCAAAACACTAGTTAAAGGGATGAGTGAATTGCTTTGACCTACGGGTCTGGCTCAAACAGTGCAATCCCCGCTCCTGGGGGAGGCTGGGGTGGGACGCTCCTGCAGCAGGGGTGCCTCCGCATCCTTCAGTTTTGTGTCGTGACGGCTTTGTCACCCCCATTTCCCAGTGCCCCCCATGTTCCTGAAGGCGGGTGATGCCAGTGCAGCCTTCAGAAGCCTGTCCCAGGAAGAGGAGGCCCGGGGCGGGGTGACGGAATACCGGGAGATCGTGGAGAACAGCCCCGCGTACCTGTACTGTGATACCAACGCGGTCCCAGCCCCAGAGCTGACCTGGTACCGGGAGGACCAGCCCCTCTCGGCAGCAGATGGGGTGTCCGTGCTGCAGGGTAGGCCGGGGCTGCACAGAGAGGTCCGGGCGTGTGCAGGCAGGGACCTGGGCTACACCCGCATCCCAGGGGTCCCCACAGTGGCCCTTCCCCAGGTCCTCGAGCTCTCCTGGGTGTGGCTGGCTGTGTGCCCTGGGGCAGGGCCCGGGGCCACTCTGGGCCTTAGCTGCCTTTTGTAAACCCGGACTAGTTCTCTGGGCTTCAAGAACTGTGATGTCTGGAATTGATTGGCCGAAGCTGGCACCCTTCTTGGAGGGGAAGCGCTTCTGTATTAGTACCTCGTGACCCCAAAAGGCAAAGGACCTCTCGCTGGGCACAGGAGCACACTGGAGTCCAAGGTCATGGTTCATGTGACTTGTTGTGTTTTTGTTGTTGTTTTTGTTTTTTGATGACTGTAAATACTTAAGGCGATTTAGTTTTTTAAAACAGCCCCCCCCCCTTTTTTTTCCAGTTTGTTTTATTTTGTTTTTGTTTTTGTTTTTGTTTTGTGTGTGTGGAGGATTTTGAATGAAAAGGCTCTGGTGTGGAGCTCAGAAACGCCTGGATTCCCTGGGCAGCTGTCCCAGGCCCAGACCAGAACTGGCAGAAGTCCCAGGCACAGAGCCCTGTAGTGTCTCAGGACTGGGGATTC
The DNA here is from genome assembly GCA_004026545.1 of Mormoops blainvillei. Taxonomy (NCBI): domain Eukaryota; kingdom Metazoa; phylum Chordata; class Mammalia; order Chiroptera; family Mormoopidae; genus Mormoops; species Mormoops blainvillei. Next base: position 12,860 of record PVJD01016286.1, on the reverse strand, counting down.
GGGGGTCTGCCAGTGTAGGCTTCACCCCACGTCCTGCCAGACTTGAACCAATGGCACCATGGTGGTTGAGAGAGATGAGGTGCATCGCATGTGAGTGGGGCACGCCGACCGACAGGACCGTTCCAGGGTTTGTACTTTGGCTCTTGCAAAAGAAGGTGGCCTCTTAGAGGTCTGGGAGAGGACGCTTACTGAGAGCTGTTTGCTCCTGTCAGAAACCCTGGGATGGACCCTTAGTCTGCCCTCTGACCTGGACACCGACCCAAATCCTGGGTACACAGTGAGCTCAGTCACATGCTGGTCCCTGGCTCCGACTCTGCCTGTAGATTAATCCCAGCCACCAACTGAACCCTGGCCACCGCCACTGACTCCCCTGTCCTAGCCATAAACCTCTAACCCCACCATTGACCTCTGACCCTGGCCACTGACTCCAGTCCCGAGCACATAAGTGGCCCTGACTGTGGCTGTACCCTGCCTAATCATGACCACTGTCCCGTGGCTCTGCATGCAATGAGCCCTTGGCTCCAACCCTGGTCATAAACCGTTCACAGCCCGGGCCAGCCAGCCCACAACCCAGAATGTGAGCATATAGTGACCCTAACCCGGCTCCTGCTAGAGACCAGCTGAAGCCCCCTAAAGATGCCAGGGTTTTGCCAGCCCTGGCTGGCTCTGGATCATAGAGGCCCCAAGTGACAGCCCCCAGCAACCCTAATCCCCCACCACCAGCACAGCCCAGAGCTGCCTCTCTGCCTCCAATGAGCCTCAGCCCAACTCGCTGGCCCTTCCCTCTGTCCTCAGCGAGGAGCTGGGCTCAGTCCGCACCGCTGGGTGTCCTTGGGAGCCTCAGTTTCTCCATCTGTAAGATGGGAGTGTTTACAGCACGCAGAGTCCGAGAGCAGGAAATTGCTCAGCCAGGCCTGGCACAGAGCTGCCTCCCTGTGCTTTATTGACCCCCTGGTCCCGTGAGCTGCATGGAGCAGGCAACTTCTCTCCATTTCGCAGATGAGGAGGCAGGGGTGGGGGTGATGTGTCCCAGGTCCCCTCCAGAGGAAGGAGCAGGCCTCCTTGCCTTTGCTTAGGCCTCTGTCCCCGACCCCTGCAGGAGGCCGTGTCCTGCAGATCCCCCTGGTACGTGCGGAGGATGCCGGAAGGTACTCGTGCAAGGCCTCCAACGAGGTGGGCGAGGACTGGCTGCACTACGAGCTGATGGTGCTGAGTGAGTGGCCGGCCTGGGGGTCAGGGGTGGTCGCAGGCCCGCAGGCCCCGTGTGGGCTTCTCCTGAAGGGGGTCACGGTGGAGAGCGTGTTCCGTCTGGCAGTGTTTGGAGGTTGATAATGTAGGGGTTACAAGCTTGGGCTCTGAAACCAGACAGCACTGGGTTCAAACACCCAGCTTCCTAGCTGTGTAACCTTGAGGAAGTCACAGCCCTCTCTGTGCCCCAGATTCCTTACCTGCATCAGGGCTTGAGTCGGGCATAAGGAGCCCCTGCCAGCACCCGGCACCACGTGCTGCTCTCACCTCCACGCCTTCCCCCACCCCCAGGGACCTGTCCCAGGGGGCTGCCTGCTCCTCACCCTCTTCTCCCCAACCCCAGCTCCACCTGTGATCCTGGGTGACACAGAGGAGCTGGTGGAGGAGGTGACCGTCAATGCCAGCAGCACTGTCAGCCTACAGTGTCCGGCCCTGGGCAACCCCGCGCCCGCCATCTCATGGCTCCAGAACGGGCTGCCTTTCTCGCCAAGCCCACAGCTGCAGGTCCTGGACGACGGGCAAATCTTGCAGGTGAGGGCGTCCCCGGACTTGGGCAAAAGGCGGCAGCTGCTGCAAGTCAGCACTGCTTGTGTGGGAACCCGGAGCTGTCGTTCTCGTACCCTCTGCATGCAAGCAGTGGGGGCACCTGGGATTTCATTCAAACCACCGAACGATGAAATTGAGCCACCACAGTGTGCCTTGCTGGCAGGCCCAGGGCCACACACAGCACCTGGAAGTTCTGGTGATGTCCGAGAAGAGTGCACATGAATGACACCCCTAGGTCCCAGCGTGGCACAGGGCTCCCTTCCAGGGGGAATGCCACCTGACACTTACAGAGCCATGCCCAGCACCTAGGACCTCAGGCAGCACCCTTGACCACCTAGTACCCAGATACAGCTGCACAGGACCCCTGGAGCCCAACACAGCCTAGAGCAACCCTCCTCAGGGCTGGGGGAGACTCGCCACCATCTCGTTTGCTGTAGGGAATCACCATCCCCAACCTCACACCCCGTTCCTGAATGTCACAGAAAGCTCTAGGTGGACGTGGGGTGTGCGTACCCATCAGCGGTGCCCCGTGTAGACAAAGGCTGCCTTCTGAGGGGCTCCTCGGATGCCTCCTGTGCCTGGCATGGGGGGGGGCATCCCTCCCAGTGGTTCCTGGCGAGGGGCCCAGAGCCGTCAGGCTCGTGGCATCACCCCGGCACTGTGTCCCTGCGTCCACAGGTTTCCACGGCAGAGGCGGCTGACGCTGCCAGCTACATGTGCGTGGCCGAGAACCCAGCGGGCTCTGCGGAGAAGCTCTTCACGCTCAGGGTGCAAGGTGAGCTGGGCTGAGCCGGCGGCCCCCTAGGGTTCCCCAGCCGAGGAGGGGCTGGTGCTCTGGGCCCGCCCCTACCCCCAATTCTGTGAGTTACCTGTGCAGGCAGACACAGCACTTTGTCCCTCCCCAAGTGGCACCACCTTGGCCCCGGGGCTGCACCCAGAGGTCAGGGACCCAGGCCTGGCACCAACCACACCCCCGTACAGAGAGCACTTAGGGAGCCTGGTCACTGAGGGCCAGCCCCTGAGGATTTTAAGCAGCTGTGGAGATGGTCCGGGAATGGCCCTTCTGAGCCCTACAGCACTATTATTAAGCACTTACTGTGTACTTGGCATGAGGCTGATCCCTTCTAGCAGAGCTGGGAGGTTAACCTGATCTGACAGCTATGGGGACGCTCAGAGAGGTCACGCTCGCTGCCCCAGAGCTGGTCCTCTGGACCTCAGCATTCCTGTGACACACCCACCTTAGTGGCTGTGAGCTCTGCCTCTAGATGTGGGACAGCTGTGGCCTCAGAAACAGAGGGGTGACAGCGTTAAGCACTGAAGGTATAGGACTCAAACCTGAACTGCTCTTTTAGCTCTGCCACTGGGCAGCTAGCTGAGTGGCCTCGGAAAAGCGACTCTCCCTCTCTGGTTTCCAAGCCCTCGGGCCAATAGCCGTTTCCCGAGGGACGTGCCAGGAGTTTGGGCAGGCCCTGTGTTTCCCTCTGTAGCTCTCTGCTCCCCTGCCAGGATGCATTCTCAAGTGTCTTTCTTTATCCTGGTGGCCTGGGGACAGTCCCGCCACGAATCGCAGGCCAGAACTCAGAGCAGGTCACCGCCATCCTCAATAGCAGCATCTCCCTCCCCTGTGATGTGCACGCTCACCCGAGCCCCGAGGTCACTTGGTACAAGGACAGCCGGGCCCTCTCCCTGGGAGAAGAGGTCTTCCTCTTGCCTGGTGGGTAAACTGAGGCTTGGGGTCCAGCTCTGTGGGGGCGGGACTGGGAGTCTGGGAGGGAGTTAGGATTGGGGGCGTGGGCCTGGGGACCGGCCCATTTGCTGGTGCGAGGGGCTGACTCCCCACCCCCCCTATGGCAGGCACCCACACGCTGCAGCTGGCCCGGGCACAGCCGTCAGACTCCGGGATGTACATGTGTGAGGCCCTCAATGCTGCCGGCCGAGACCAGAGGCTGGTGCAGCTCAGCGTGCTGGGTACGTCCTGTCTGTCCCCCTATACACACTGTCCTCTCTTCCTTCAATCAGCCTCCAACCCCGCACCCCTCCAGCAGCATGGTGGCAAAGGTCGGGGTCTGTAGAGTTAGACGCACTTGGGTTTGCTTACTTGCTCTGTGACCTTAGGCAAGTCATGTCCCCTCTCTGAACCTCAGGTCTCTCGTCTGTAGGTGACAGTTGGTATAAGGACTGAAGGGTGGTACGTCAGTGCGTAGGCCCATGCCTGGTGCCCAGTGAGCTCCGGCGTTGAGGAGGGGAAGGGCCCTTCCCCAACCTGGTTGATTGCGGGGCTCTCGGCAGGGAGCCTGTTTCTGGGTGCCAGGATGTCATGGGCCAGGGTGCACTGGAAGGTTCTTTCTAGCCCAAGGGCCGGTTCATTCATTTGTGTGTGTTCACCCACCACCCCGCGAACAAGGTCCCGTGGGCTCACGGCTGGGGGTGGGGTTTCAACATCGGCTTACTGGACGGGCAGGGGGTTGTGGAGACCCCCACAGGGAGTCCTAACATAACTGGGGCCTGTCCAGTGTAGGAAACGACCCTGGAGGGCCAGAGCACTGCCCCGTCTAGGAGGCTGAGGCCCAGAGAGAACAGGGGGCTTTTCCCAGGTCACCCGTCCGGTCTCTTCCTCTGACTCCCTGGGTCTGTGCCGTCCCCTGTGGTAGGGTCCACCGTGTGACCCTCACGGGCTCCCCAGACCGCTTACCTGTGGCTAGGCGGGGAGGACACGGGGAAGGCCGCAGCCCCTTACTCTGCTGGCCCCTGTCCCAGTCCCCCCCACCTTCAGGCAGGCCCCCAGAGGCCCACAGGACAGGTTCCTCGTGAAGGTGGGGGACAAGGCGGTTCTGAGCTGCGAGACAGACTCGCTCCCTGAGCCAACCGTGACCTGGTACAAGGACGGGCAGCTCCTGGTCCCCGCACCGCGGACCCAGCCTCTGCAGGGTGGACAGAGGCTAGAGATCCTGGACACGCAGGCGAGTGACCCAGTGGCGTGGGCAGCTGTGGGCAGCCATGCAATGTTGCCTCCTGGTCCTGGTGGGTGGCTCTGTGGCAGGGGGTGGGGGCTGCTGCTACCTCAGCCTGCAAGACCCCAAACCAGGGCGACTGGAGCCTTGGGGGCTGGAGAGTGGGAAGGGCGCAGGGCTCCACACTGACCCACAGAATGACCGTGGGTAGGTCCCTTCCCCACCACCTGCCTCTGCATTCCCAGGAGCTAGAAGCTTTTCCCAGGCCCTCTGGCCGTGGCTCCCTGGGAGCGAGTCCTGCCCTCCCTCCCTGGTGTAGATTAGACTCTCACAGTGTTTGGGGGCCATTTGCTGCTCCTCTGGAGATGCATCCTGGGCTCCTCCCGCCTGGCTCTGCTCCATCCCCGCAGTGAGGGGGCCCTTTCTTCCCGTGGCTGGCTGACATGCAAGCCCACAACACCAGGAGACTGCGGGGCCTGGCGCCCGTGCACTCCCCCACTATGGGCCCTCCTGCTTCTCGAAGCTCTTGGGGAAGGCCAGAGGGTCAGGTCTCCCCGTGGCTTCCCAAGCAGGACCAGCATATTTGGGGAGTCCCTGCTCTGGAAGATCCTGGGACGTGGATGAGCCCAGCCCCGTGCACACTGTCACCATGTGCTGTCTCTGTCCCAGGTGTCAGATAAAGGTCTATACAGCTGTAAAGTCAGCAATGTGGCTGGGGAGGCCATGCGGACGTTCGTCCTCACTGTCCAGGGTAAGCCGGGGACCAGCCTGCAAGCGTGGCCGTGGGATCCTTAGCAACGCACAGGGCTGCCAAGGACGGGCAGGGCGGTAGCTGGAAAGGGGTGGGGTTGCCGAGTGTCGCGGGGACAAGACCCGGAATGGAAAAGAGTGAGACAGGAATAGGACTTACTGCGGGGGGCTCAGTGGAATGACCGTCCCTCTGAGCCTCAGGTTTATCTTCCATAAAAGAAACTAAACCCAGCGCCTGCCTGCTAGGCACCCGGGAAGCACCCAGTCAATGGGCCGCCGGGACCTGTGTCCCTAAAGTGCCAGGCACAGAGGCCGGCGCCTGAACCCTGGGATGGGGGCCCTCAGAGACCAGACACTGGGGCAGCCTAGGGCCATGTCGCCCCTGCCTAGAGCCGCGAGGGGCCTGTCCCATCAGTCCAAGGGTGGAGCATAGATGGTATTGGACTGGGCGTGGCTCCAGCTGGGGGCGAGGGGGAGCCTGTAGGAGCTGGCTGGGGAAACGAGGGAGGGAGGTTTGGCCAGATTTTCTTGGGGTCAGATGTCATGTCAGTTAGGGCATAAGCAGCTACGTAACAAAAAGACCCCCAGATACAGTGGATTAAATGGGAGAGAAATTTACCTCTCACCCATAAACCCAGAAGTGAGTGTCTAGATGGGGGCTGGGGGAGGGTAGCTGGGCTCCATGTGGAAATTTAGGGACCCAGGATCCTTCCATCTTGTTGCCCTCCTGTCCCCTAGGGTGTTGCCCCTGTCCCTGCAGTTGGAATTGGGACATGTTGCATCCTGTCCCTGCCCTCATAAGCAGAAAAGAGCAGAAGTAGAATGGTTCCCTCTGCTTGTACCCCATTTGATGAGGACTTAGGTAGCTGGCCATACCAGACTGCAAGGGAGGCTGGGAAACGTAGTTTCTACCTGAGCAACTGTGGGTTCGGCTAAAATTGCTGCGTGAGACGGAGAGGACAGGTTGGGAGGACACCAGCTGCTGGCCACAAATGGCAAAGCTGTAGCCTCCCCGCCAGGCCAGCAGTGGAAGGATCCAACCCGGAGCCATACTGGGTACCATTGTTAAAAATGATCAATGCCATGCCTGCTGCTCAAAGCTCACAGTCCCTTCTCCTGATGGCTGCCTTGGTGAACAGTGGGCAGGGGAGAATGTCTGGTCCCTAAAGGCAAAGACATTTAATCCTCAGTACAGCCATCTGTGTTCCACTGGTAGTGGTAGCCTGGGGTGCATGACTTCCTCCTGGCTGAGCCTGAGAGTGCCGGGATTGATTAGTGATGTCTGTCCCGGCAAAGGCTGAGAACTGCTGGTGCGTGAGCCATGCACTTACCATCCCTGGGCTAAGTGGACCCCTCCTGGACACTGCTTTGCAGATGTTTCAAAACAACCAGCTGCTGGTTTTATTTGTGAATAAGACAATGCACATGCCCATCAATGGCAAAGCATAAAATGTCGACTCCTAGCCACAGAGAAGGGCTTTCTCCAACATCCCTGATCTGCCTGAGAGGAAGGAAGTGAGGGCCGACTCTTAAGATCCCGGGGATCTGGCTTTTCTCCTGCAGTGCCGCCAGTGTTTGAGAACCCCAAGACGGAGACAGTGAGCCAGGTGGCTGGGAACCCCCTGGTCCTGACCTGTGATGTGACTGGCGTCCCTGCCCCCACTGTCACTTGGCTGAAGGACAGAATGCCCGTTGGTGAGTGCATCGTGGCCTTCTTATTTTTTTGATGCTAAATATTCCCCTCTCAAACGAAATGACAGAGAAAGCCAAAGGGAGTTGTTGGCCCGGAAATCCAAACGTCGGAAACTGTTCTCACGGGGACTCTGAGGTTCCTGTGCTTGTACCCATGGTCGGCTCCCAAGACAGAAATGCCGGATGGGTGCTGAGGACCCAGCCGGCCCAACCCTGGCCTGGCTTTGGCCCCTAAAGCTGTTCCTCCTCCAGTAACTCAGCTTGGTCCTGGCCCGGCTGTTGGTCACCGCCACTCAGGCCCCGGTCTTGGCCCCTCTCTCTTTCCCTCTCTCCACCCACCTGACTGTCAGTCCGTGGCTCCCTGCTCTTGTGGGCGGGTAGACGCCCCTGGGGCCAGCCCACTGCTCTCCACCCACACCCTTCCGGGTCCCAGCCACCACTGTCCCTGCTGGACCAGGGCAGCAGCCCCACCCTGGTCTCCGGGGCCCACGCCATGCCTCCAGTGCAGGCTCCACACAGGGCAGACGGGACCTCGAAGTGCAGCTCCGAGTGGGTCATTTGTCAAAGCCCTTTTGCGGCCGTAGTCCTCAGCACCACAGCCTGCGGGGCTGGGGGCCAGCCCGCCTCTCCCGGCTGGCTGCCCACCACCTGCTCCGGACAGACCCAGTCGATCCTGGCTCCTCACGCACGTTCTCACACCCCCATAACAGCTTTAATGAGATATAGTTCATGCACTATACAAGTTACCCACTTAAGGCGTATAACTCAATAATTTTAGTGTGTTCAGAGACCATCCCCACAATTTTAGAGCATTTTTATCGCCCCAGGCCAAACCCACTACCCTCCACTCCCCATTTCCCCCTAACACCCGCTGCCTGGCCCTAGGCGGCCACCGGCCTGCCTTCTGTCTCTATAGATTGGCCTCTTCTGCAGTTTATATAAATGGGGTCACCCAGTGTGTGGCCGTGGGGGGGGTCTGGCTCCTTCCACTCAGCATCCTGTTTTCGAGGTTCATTCATGTTGTAGCGTGTCAGCTCTTCATTCATTTTTGAAGTTGGATTCAAAATCTTTTTCCATTCTTTTTTTGTGGCCGACTGTCCCATTTTGTGGATGTATCCCATTTGTCCGTGTGCCAGTTGGTGGGCTTCTGGGTGGTTCTGACCTTCGGCTGTGATGACCAGCGTGCCATGAACGTTCGTGCGCACGTGTTCGGGCGGTGCGTGCTTTCCCCCGCCCTGGGTCTATATCTGGGTGTGGGGTCGTCTCTCGTGTCCCCAGCCCTTGGCGCGCCGCTTCCCCCCCAAAGCCCCCAGCCTGCCTCCCCTGCCCGCCTCCACTTCTTCCTGGCCAATTCATGCTCACCCCTGAGTCCCAGCTGAGACTCACCTCCTCCAGAAGTCCTGCCTGCTAGCTCCTGGCTCCGTCAGGGGCTTTGTAGGGGCGGCCACACAGGGTTGCACCTGTTTCACCGTCTCAGATACATTGGGAGCTCCCTGAGGACGGGGACTGTCTTACTCATCTTTGATCCCCAAGCGCGCAGTTGGGCATGTAGTAGTGGCTCAAGTTGGTGTTGAAGGGCCGGCTGGACAGGTGACATGGGCGGGGACGGCTCAGCCTGGGCTGGTGCCATTAGAGAAGGCTTCGGGGCAGAGGCGCAGAGAGTGAAGGGGGAGGCATTTGGGCTGGGGGTGGGCATGCAACCTGAGCTGAGCCCCAGGGGGAGCCCCCCACCAACCTGTGTCAGGGTCAGTGAGCGGCTGGGTCCCCCCAATCGGAAGGCCGGATCAGTGGGAGGGGGCGGGGTGCGGCTGGAGGGAAGGTGGGAGGTGAAGTGGGCCTGAGAGGTGAGAGAGAGCCGACCAAGTGCCAGACACTAAAGGGAATGGGGTCCCTTGGGAAGAAACGTCCCAGTGGAAGGAAACAGGGAAGGGCCCTGAGGACCGGAACCAGCACCAGGCCGAAGGAGGTCAAGTGCAGATGGCAGGAGGCCCTTTCTCTGTCCGGACCTTAGTTTCCCAGTGGACACAGGAAGGGGGTAAGGATTCAAGGGCTCCTGGGGTCTTTCCAGCTCTGTGAGCACGGGCGCTGGACCAGGGAGGCACGTGACCTTTGTGTGTGGCCCAGACATAGCACCTGAGGTGGTAGGTCTGCAGGTGACAGGCTGGCACGCCCCTCTGTCCCACAGAGAGCAGCGCGGTGCACGGCATGGTCTCCCGCGGGGGCCGCCTCCAGATGAGTCGCCTGCAGCCTGCCCAGGCTGGTACCTACACCTGCGTGGCCGAGAATGCCCAGGCCACGGCCCGCAAGGACTTCGTAGTGGCTGTGCTGGGTATGTGTTCGCCCTGCACCCTTCCCGGTGTCCCACCCCAATGCCAGCCCCGCCACTGCCCTGGGCCTCACCGAAGCCCCTGCTACAGTGGCCCCCCAGATCCGGAGCTCAGGTGCCACGCAGGAGCACAGTGTCCTGGAGGGGCAGGAGCTGCGGCTCGACTGCGAGGCTGACGGGCAGCCACCGCCGGAGGTGACCTGGCTGAAGGACGGTGGCCCTCTGGGCCTTGGCGTGGGCCCCCACCTCCGGTAAGGCCTGGCCTGTGGCCTGTGGCCTGTGCCCGGTCCCCGCCCCAGGCGGCAGGGCCTACTGACCCTCACGCGCCTGCTCTCGGCTCTCCCTCCCTGCGCCAGGTTCTACCTGGACAGCAGCTCCCTGGTGCTGAAGGGCCTGAAGGCCTCGGACTCGGGCGCCTACACCTGCACGGCCCACAACACGGCCGGGGAGGATGCCAGGCTGCACACCGTGAACGTGCTGGGTGAGCAGCGCGGGGCGCGGAGAGGCGGGCGGCGGCGCCGTCCCGGGACTGCAGCCGCCTGGCCGCCATGGGGCCCGCTCTGAGCACCCAGAGGGTGATGTGGCTTCAGCCCGCACTGTGAGCCCGGCCACCTGCGACCTCTCTGGGCCTCTGCCCTGTCCTCAGGGGCCACCACTGCAGCCCTGGGGTGCAGCGGGAGAACCAGAGAGGATGATGAGAAGGGAGCTGCAGGGCGGGGCTGTAGGGGGCGCTGTACCCCTCGGGCAGTGGCTTTCATTCCTTCCCGGGGGGAATGTGGTAAAAGTCTAGGCATTGGTGCTGCCTCCTGGAACCTCCTTAGGAAAAGACTGCTCCTCTCCCCAGAACCCCTCACTGCCCTTTTCTCTTCTCTCTTCTCACCCCTAGTGCCCCCCACCATTGAGCAGGGGACAGAGGACACGGGGCCCCTGGTGCGCAGGTCTGGGGAGATGGTGACTCTGGCGTGCCCTGTCCGGGGCTCCCCCCCCATCCACATGAGCTGGCTCAAGGACGGCCTGCCGCTCCCACTCTCGCAGCGCACCCACCTCCACGGCTCTGGCCGCGTGCTCAGGTAAGGGGGCGGCCCCTGGCCCGCTGGCCAGCGCGTTGCGGGCCACACGCACATTCTGGCAGCTCAGGCCGGTGAACCTAAAAATAAAAACTTTCAGGGTGGGAGGCGACAAGCATTTATTGAGATCGATAAGAATAGCCACTCAGGGCACGGTGATTCAGGCAGAAGCCCAAACAGTGTTCTGACAACAAGACAAAGGTGATGGGTACGTGTGAGAAAGGGACAGGGGACAAGTACACCCATAGGAGGAAGGCACTTCTGTCAGCACAGAAAGCCACAGCACAGTAATGTCAAGTCTAACCAGTGTTTTTACTTTTCCATCCAGTGGTCAGAGTAGCTGCTTTCTTGTTATCTTTGCAAACAATCCTTTGGGATACAGTGTTGCCCTGAGCCCAGTCCAAAGGTTACCTTGCCCTGTTTTAATGCACCACAGAGATTTGAGACAAAGGACAAACAAGGCAGTTCTCCTGGCGTGGCAGCTCCGGCTCTGTTTTCAAGTGGCTCCAGGCTTAAAAAATACATCTGAATGATTTTTAGAATAAAAATTATATAACCGTGCAGTTTTATGATGGGGAAAGTGAGAGGACCCTGCCCCCAAATGAAACTCCAGAGATGAAAGGGGGAGCCACAGATCCAGGGGATGACGTCTGGTTGTATCCAACAGCCTGCCCTAGGGTGGAGGAAATCAGGGAAGGCTTCCTGGAAGAGGGTGCATGAGCAAAGCCTTCATGCATTCAGCCACACTTACAGGTGCTTTCTGTTCCAGGCATAGTTCTGGGCATGGAGATAGAGCCGTGAGCAATATAAAGACCCTGCCCCTGTTGCTTCAGGAAAGGATGGGGGTGGGCAGTAAACAGATATAACAGTGAAACCTCATAAGGGATATGTGCTCTGAAAAATAAAGGAGGGCGAGGGGACGGGAGGTGGCAGTGCAGGGTACTGTGTTGGGTGGTCAGTGATAGGCACTCAGATAACGACGCTTGAGCAGAAGTCGAAGGAAGTGGGAAGGTGCGTAGGTTCTGCGGGGAGGAGCGCCAGGCGGCCCTGAGGCCGGCCTGCGCGAGGACCAGAGGGGGGAGGGGACAGGGGTGTGTGTGTGCGTGCGCGCGCACGGTCAGGCGACGTCGGCCTTGTCCATCCTTGGGAGACCTGTGTTTTCCTGCAGAGATGGATGCCCCAGAGAAGCATCACAATGTGACTTCCGTTTTTTTCGTTGTGGTCAAACGCACATCAAATTTACCATTTTCACCATTTTCACTGTGTAATGAAGTACATACACAGTTTTAACTGTTGCCAAGTATAGCATGGCATTAAGTACGTTCACACTGTGATGTCACCATCGCTTCCATCCATCTCCAGAATCTCCAGAACTTTCTCACCTTCCCAAACTGAAACTCTGCCCCCATGAAACACTGGCCCCCAGCCCCTCCCCAACCCCCGGCCCCCACCGGCCTCCTTTCTGCCGCCATGGATTCGGCCGCCCCAGGGACCCCCCATGATGGTGGTCAGGCGGGACCCTGTCCTGCTGTGCCTGGCTCATCTCACCCAGCACGGTGTCCTCCAGGTGGACCCAAGCAGTAGCCGGTGTCAGAATTTCTTCCCTCTTAAGGCCGAATACTATTCCGTCGTGTGCACAGACCACATTTTGCTCGTCTGTCATCTGTCGATGGAGACTTGGACTGCTTCCAAGCTTTTGGCTGTTATGAATAACGCTGCCATGGGCATTGGTATAAAAACGCGCGTCAGAGTCTTGGCTTCTGATTCCTTGGGGTTATGACTTAGGTTTTCAGACAGTCCTTCGGGCTGTGACATAGACCACAGACAGTGGGGTCAAGGGCAGAGCAGGGAGGGCAGTGCCAGGCTCCGGCGGCCCCCCGGGTGAGGCTCGGCGTGGCCTGGATCAGAGCTCTGTGGCGCAGGGAGTCGGAGAGGCGAGAAGGAGAGGTGTTGAGCAAGACTCTGGGGCCTTTTTCCAGGAACCTGGAAGGCTGAGGTCCCTGTTTCCTGAGGTGGGTCTGCTGTGGGAGGGGCAGGTTGAGGGGAGGGACCCGCGTTCTGTTTGGACATGGTGGGCTTGAGAAGTTCTCAGATACCTGGGCAAGATGGCAACCAGAGGTTCGTTACTGAGCTTGGGGGTTCAGGAGCTAGACGTTTGGGGACTGTCAGCCACCAGGTGGTGTTGGGAGCCTGGACTGGCTGCAGCCCTGGCCAACCAGTGTTGGGGCCCAAAGCAAGGTCACAGGGGATGTTGACAAGCAGCTTAGGAGGGGTGGTTGA
>PVJD01016285.1:0-21598 GCA_004026545.1 Mormoops blainvillei | reverse complement strand
AGCGTCTATGTTCATCAGCGATATTGGTCTGTAGTTTTCTTTCTTTGTTGTGTCTTCATCTGGTTTTGGGATGAGGATGATGCTGACCTCTTAAAAACAGTTTTGTAGTCTTCCCTCTTCTTGGATTTTTGGAATAGTCTGAGAAGGAGAAGAGTTAGCTCTTCCTTAAATGTTTTATACAATTCTCCTGTGAAACCATCTGGTTAATGACTTTTGTGTGCCAGGAGTTTTTCATTACTGCGTTGATTTCACCAGCTGTTATCAGTCTGTTCAGGCTCTCTGCTTCTTCTTCATTCAGTTTTGGAAGATTATATATTTCTGGAAATTTGTCTATTTCACTCAGGTTTTCAAATTTCTTGGCCTCTAGTTGTTCATAGTAATTTCTTACAATCCTTTGTATTTCTGTGGTATCAGTTGTAATTTCTCCTCTTTCATTTCTGATTTTATTTATTTGTGTCCTCTCCCTTTTTTTCCTGATGAATCTTCTTAAAGGCTTGTCAATTTTGTTTATCTTTTCCAAGAACCAGCTCCTGGATTTATTGATCTTTTGAATTTTTCTTTTAGTCTTTATGTCATTTAATTCTGCTCTGTTCTTTGTTATTTCCTTCCTTCTACTCACTCTTCATTTTGTTGTTCCATGTTTTGTAGATGTAGGGTTAGGTTGTTTAGTTGAAATATTTCAATCTTTTTTTTAAGTATGCCTGTATTGTCATGAACTTCCCTCTCAGGACTGCGTTCACTATGCCCCGTGTGTTTGGGGCTGTTCTGTGTTCATTTTCATTTGTTTCCAGAAAGTTTTTTATTTCTTCCTTGATCTCATTATTTACCCATTCATTGTTTCATAGCAGGTTATGTAGTCTCCATGAATTTAAGTTTTTAAAGTTTTTTCCTTGATGTTGGTTTGTTGTTTCAAGCCATTTTGGTATAAGAAAATGCTTGATATGATTTCAATTTTTTAAATTTGTTGAGGCCTGTTTTGTGTCCTATCATGTGGTCTATCTTTAAAAATGTTCCATGTGCATTTGAAAAGAATGTGCATTTTCTTACTTGGGATGAAAGGTTCTATATATATTGGTGAAGTCCATTTGATCTAGGGCATTGTTTAATGCTTAATATGTTTGCTGATATTTTGTCTGGAAGATCTATCCATTTTTGACAGTGGGGTGTTAAAATTTCCTAGTAGAAGTGTGTTACTGTCTATATCTTTCTTGAAGTCCTCCAGGATTTTCCTTATATATTGGATGTTCCTTTGTTGGGTGCATATATGTTTACAATGTTTATGTCTTCTTGATGGATTCTTCCCTTGAGTATTATGAAGTGTCCCTCTGTGTCTTTTTTTTATGGCCTTTGATTTGAAGTCTATTTTGTCTGATATAAGCATTGCTACCATGACTTTTTTCCCCTGTCCATTTGCTTGGAATATTTTTTGAAAACCATTCACTTTCAGTCTGTGTAGGTCTTTTGTTCTGAGGTTTGTTTCTTGTAGACAGCATATGTGCAGGTCATGTTTTCTTATCCATTCAGCAACCCTATGTCTTTTGATAGGACATTTAATCCATTTACATTTAAGGTTATTACTGATAGGTACTTAGTCATTTTCCCCCTTTGTACCTGTTTGCCACTCTCTCTCAGTGTTTTCCTTCATCTTCTTAAAGCAGTTCCTTTAGCATATCTTGCAGTGCTGGTTTGGTGGAGGTCTATACTTTTAGCCTTTCTTGTCTGGAAAACACCTTATTTCACCTTCCATTTTAATTGAGAGCCTTGCTTGGTAGTGTAGTCTTGGTTGCAGGCCTTTGGTTTTCATTACTTGGAATATTTCTTGCCATTCCCTTGTTCTGGCTTGTAGTGTTTCTGTTGAGAAATTAGTTTGTAGCCTTATCAGGGCTCCCTTGTATGTTACTTCCTGTTTCCCCTTGTTGCCTTTAAGATTCTCTCCTTGTCTTTAAAATTTGGTATTTTAGTTATGATGTGTCTTGGAGTAGGCCTCTTTTGGTTCATCTTGATTGGGTCCCTCTGTGCCTCCTGAACTTGCATGCATTTTCCCCTGTCCAGGTTAGGGACATTTTCTCTCATTTTTGCAAACAGGTTTTCTATCTCTTGCTCCTTTTCTTCTCATTTTGGTATTCCTATTATTCAAATGTTGTGATTTGAATATTGTTGTCTTTCATGTTGTCCTGAGGTTCCGTCTAGCTCTCCTCATACATTTTTAGTCTTTTTTCAGGTTTTTGCTCTACCTGGGTATTGCTTTCTACCTTTTCTTCCAGCTCACTAATTCAGTCCCCTGCTTCATCCAACCTGTTTGTAATCCTTTCTAGTGTGTTTTTTAAATTTTAGATATTGTATTCTTCATTTTTTCCTGATTCTTGTTTATAGTTTTTATTTCCTTTTTCATGCCATTGTAATTCCCACTCAGTTCCTTGCAGTTGTCACTGAGTTCCTTGGGCATCCTTATAACCAGTCTTTTGAATTCTATGTTTGGTAGTTTGCTTGCCTCCATTTCTTTTAAGTCTTTTACTGGGAAATCTTCCATTCCTTGTGATTGGGAGTTCTTTTTTCGTCTCCCTATTTTAGGTGACACTTTTTATCTGTTTCTGTAATTCTGGATGCTCTGCTTTGCCAGCTCTCTTTGTGAGGTGAATTTCTGCGGTAGGGGTTCTGTAGGGACTCAGTGGTGTGGTCTCTTTGATCTGTTTGTCTGGATGCTCTAGGTTGCCCTTTCTTCAGTTTGTGTGGGCTCTCTTGTTGTACTTGGGCTTCACCTGATGGTGGCTCCTTTGTTGATGGGTTCTTTCTTCCAGCAGGTTTACTGGTAGTCACAACTCCCACCTTTGTCTTGTATGCTGTTGCACAGATGTTGGTTAAGAAAACAGTATTACCAGACAACCAAATCTACACCTGCAAAAGCAACCCCCTGTTCTGCATCAGCAATCTCAACTGCAATTGAACTAAGATTAATAAAGGCGAAGAGAGATTGTGGATATTATAAAATATGACAAAGGGAACATGAGATCACTAAAAGAGGGGGAAATGTTATTGAGTGGTAAGACAGAGAAGAATTGATAAGTTTGGATAGAGTTGAGGCTAAGAAAGGGATATAACAAAATTTAAAATGTAGCTAATACATGAAAGGGCACTGGGAACAACGGGGTAAGAAAAGGGAAGGGTATACTATGAGTTTTGAAGTAAAATTGAGCAGGTACTGGACCAACCAGAGTAAAATTACAGAAAAACTACTGCAGGGCCTATATCAACGACAGCTGAATGAAGTTTAATAAAGGTGAAATGAGAATAAGGATATTCTAGAAAAGCAAAAAGTGAATATGAGTTGTCTATAGTAAAGAAAAATGATTTTGAGAGAATGGAGGAAGCAACCTAATAAAAGTAAGGAGTAAAGCCATGGTTGAGGGGTGGGGAAAAGGGAGAGAGAAAACAATGAACTAAAATTCCTCACTCAACTTATCAGGGGCAGGTGGAAGGCAAAATGAAGTTAGACAGTGAGAGAGTATTCTGTGACTTAAAGTACAGACACATAGTGAACAAATAGGAGCTCCTTTGGACAAATACAGCAATAACAGTGGTATTTCACAGAAGTAGCCACTTTATAAAAGGAGGAAAAGAAATAAGACTCTGACTAGAGGGGAAAAACAATGTGAGTTGACTTAAGAAAGAAGAGTGCTTATGCGAGGTTAGATGGGGGAGAAATAGTGAGAGTAAGGGATAGTAACTTGGCACAGTGAGAGAGAAAATAAAGTTTGCAACAAAAGTACTAATGCTCAGGAAGATGGCAAAATGGATTAAGACCAGGGAAGGGAGCTGTGTGGGATTTGGAATAACAATACTGTAAGAAATATATAATCTGATTAAAAAGAATAAAAAGTAAAAGACCAGGAATAGTGTGTTATTTAGAATACAAACAAAGTGAAAGAAGAAAAATTAAAATGCAGTATTAAAGGGAGAATAAAAAACAAAACAAACAAAACAAAACCCCTAAATAAACAGAAAGAAGCAAGAGAAATTAAGTAAACATGCAAGTTCTGGTGAAGAACTAGGTGAAATTTGCCTCAGCTGTTGGTGTTTGCCTTCTGACTTCTTTCTGGGTCTGTCTTTGGTTTTCTCTAGGCTCCAGGTCTTACTGTCTTACTCTTGGAAAAAGAAAAAAAAAAGCCCCCTGCTCATTTTAAGCTTGCCCAGCCAGTTTTGCAGATCTTCCCTGATCCTTTAGGCAGAGGGGGGCTGGGCTCCATTTTTTCCTTTCCTGTGTTTCCAACAGGATGGGGGCTGAGTCTGGATTACAAGAATCACAGGTGCCCAGTTTCCAGCCCATGCCCTCTGAACTCTGTGCAGCCTGCACTCTCCATTCTATGCATTGCACCAGACCAGTGCTGCCAATCCACCTCATTTTGCAGCCCTTTAATCAGTCCATAAGGCGCACTGAGTGGGGGCAAATTGCACCCACACTCCTTCCTGTTTATTGGCAGGGCTGCTGTTCATGCAAGGTCCACGCATGGTGCGCCTCAGTGCCCCTTTTGAAAAAAGTCTCTTTGGGTGTCACTGCTGTTCCAAACCCCTGCTGCCCTGCTTTGATCTATCTGTGACGCACCCTGAGTGGGAGCAAATTGTACCCACACTCTCCCCTCTTTTTTGTCCAGGCTGCTGTATGCACAAGGTCCCTGTAGGGTATACCTCAGTTCCCCTTTTGAAGAAAGTATCTTTGGGTGCTGCTGCTGCTCCGAGCCACCACCCAGCTTTCCACACAGTCCAACTCTTTGGCAAGCCCAGAGTCTATCTGGGTCACTGCCAGTCACAGCCCACCTCTTCTCCCAGCTCCAGGTGTCACCAGGTTCCCCCAGATTTTCTGGCACTGTCCTGACCAGTGACCTCTGCCCCAGCCTGGGTAATCTGCTGGCTGTGTGTCACTTGCTGCCTTTTCTTTCCCCCAGTGACTTTATATGTCCAGGTCTCTCCTGATGTGGGTCTGGGACCTCCCTGCCCTGGGAGGGGACACTGGAACTAGCTTGCTATCACTGACCTGGCTCTCCTCCAACGTCCCCGGGGCAACTGCAGTCTCTGACACCAAGGTGGGGAACTGTCCACATCAGCCTATAAAACCTCCTTACCTCCCATTTTGAAGCATTCTTTGCACACTTTGGTTTCCAAACTTCATATCAGCTGAGATTCTGTTGGCTGTTCACTTTGTTTTTCAGAAGATTGACTAAGTGTCCCAGATGAGTGCATGAGCAAGTGGGCTCAACCCCCACCTACATTGCCACCATCTTCTCTCTCCTAAAGTCACCTTTGAGAGGGAAGAGATCTCAGACCATCAGTGAGATTCAGGAAAATATGATGGGGTAGCTGATAGTGATTGGGAGAACTGTTTGAGGTCCCAAGGTGCCTATTTCGAAGGGGATTAAAGTGTCATTGTCAAACTACAATGTTTCTTGTATCTTGTATCTTCTTCAATAAATGTCTCTATTTTTCATATTACATGGCTGGGTACCTTCTGGATAGACCTCATACATGAACTCTCTGTAGTATTTTGCAAGTTTTCTAAAATTATGTCTAATTTGAATATATTTATTTATTTAAATTAATTTTAAATTATTTTTAAAATCACAACCCTTAGGGATATTGTCAGTACTGTGGTTCAATTCTTGGCACACCATAGGTGATAATGAACAAACTGTACCAGTTACAACTAGTACCTACCTTTGCTGTTAGATGACATGCAAACATTACAGAAACATTAAAGAGAATGCCCTAAAGATGCACTTCCTTCCTGGGTATTGCCATCAAAAATACCAAGTGAGTGCAGAACAAAGGGTATAGTAGTGTACAAGATCTTTGCCAGGTTTGGGTTGCAATGAAAATAGTTGGTATCAGATATAGCCAGAGTGAAGAGAGATGAGTGTTCATGAGGGGTATCCTTGCAGGGGTTTGCTTGGAGTGGTCTGGCCTTCTGTCCTATTGAACAAATAGGTTGTGAGCCAGGCCTGGGGTAAGGATAGCCATCATCGCAGCTGGGGTAGTGTAACCCTTGGTCTTAACCACTTGTCCCTCAAAGTCTACATCTTGGTCAGAGATGACACTGCAGGTATTGTCTCTTGAGGATTCATAGTCAACAGCCTCTTATTGCCTCTTTCTTTTTTAACATAAGCAGTATATCATGTTTTGAACATCCATAGTCAACAGGCTTCTGTTGGCCTTTTCTTTCTTAACATAAACAGTTTATTATGTAGCTCCCAGGACCTGAAGGGATATTTGCTCTTGAGCAAGATGCTTTGCTTTTAAAAGCCCCATTGTGGACTCAGGGACCTTAAACTAGGAGTGCACTGCCTCAGTCTAGACTTGAGCCTTCCAATCTAGAAAGAACTTCATGGGCTGGAAGGCTTCCTCCCAAGCAGCTTGAGATTTGCTGGGGCAGCCCTGGATACCAGGGGTTACCAGATTTTGCAGTGTTTCGGAAGCACAGGCCTAGGGCAGTCCTCCCCCTTCACATTCATTCAGTTGCTGTTATCCTAAAGATAATGCAAAATGTGTGAGGACCTCTAGTAGGAGGGCTCAGGCCCAGGTCCTCAATGGGGCTGACCTAGCCCTGCCTGTGCTGGCTCTACACTGTCACCCACCAAGCCTCAACCTCAGACCCACTAACTTTACTGTCCTCCACCCTCCCATAATCATTCAATTTTCACTACACCATACCCTATTGTTACCAAACACAGTCAAACACAACCTCCTGATCTGGCAAAGTTCCACTTCTTCCAGGTACCCTTCAAAGTCACCTTTCTCAGGCTAAGTGAACCAGCTTTCTCTGGGGCCCCCTGTCCCATCCCAGTTCTCAGCATGGTAGACTAAGATTATTTGAAGGAAGAGAGGCTTCTCGTAGATGATGGGTTCCTTAAGGTCAGAGCCCAAACCTTGGTCCCCAGCTCCTAGCACAGACTGGGGGACAGGAAATGGTGCTGAAATGAATGAGGGAGCCAGTGAGTAAGGCACGGGCTAAGGGAGTGTTGAGCCCTTCCCACTGAAGAAGCTCAATTCAAAAGTTCTTTCCAGGGCCATCTTTCATTTGTCTCATTCACAGGTCAGGAGTCAGGAGTGAAATGAGACAGATTTCTATGCATGGTGTGACGAATGTAGGGACTTTTACTGTTGATTACAAAAATAACCTGTGTGGAGACCCCCTAGGGATGAATGGCATCATGCTGGCCTGTATGGAATTTGCTGCTTTTTTGGTGGGGGAAGTCACATTGTTATTAGCTGTTTTGACCATGCAGAGAAAAGGTCCTTGGTGAAAGGCCAGCCTTCTTTATCCCACCTGCTTGGGTCCCAGAGGCTGCAGGCTCCACTGTCAGGGAATGAGCACCCAGTCCCCTGCCATACATCCCAGTTCTGGGGCCTCCGAGGGCAGTAGGGTAGCTTTTACTTCCTAGGAGTCATGCCATGGCCATCCTGGTACTGACGGAGCTCCCCATCTGTCTATTCTCAGAGAAAAATTGAAGATACTCTCCTTGGGACTCCTCTGAGCATCCTGGTGCTCATGTACCTTCCCATAAGGCACCTCCTTGTCACTCTGCATGTGGCTGGAAAGACAGAGCAGTCCCAGAGATCCTCGTCAAACACCAGCTCTACCTCCACTGCAAAATCAAGAGTCCCACAGTGTTGTGTTGTCTCTAGTTTAAAAGAATCTTGGTTGTGACAGGGAATGTGAGGCTGCTCTATTTCCCTCCCTCAATGGAGGGCTTAAAATGCACACCACTCTGCCACTTGTAATAGACTTGGACAGGTTGAACATATTTTCCCAGAAAAATCAATCCTAGGCAGCCATCCCCCAGGTGAAAGGGAGGCAACACATTAAACAGTCTTTGTGGGAAAGACAGGAAAAGAGCTTGCTATGCCAGGGCTCCTAGCAGCATGCACACTCAGTGGGGCCTGGGAGCTTGTCCCTGAGGTGAATCCCTGGCCCCAGTGTGGCCAAGGGACAGCTGTTGTTCTGGATAATACTACCCCACATTTCAGTGTGTCTGTCCTGCTCACCTCCCAACTTTCTGGGCTCCCTTGTGTTACCAAGGGTGAAGTGGGCTACAAGCTTGAGGGGAAAACACCTGGGGCATGACTCCTCCACACTAGGGACCTGTAACTATCTGAGGGGTAAAGTTACTTCACTTTACTGAGCCTCAGTTTCCTCATCTGTAAAACAGCAAAATAACCCTGGCTGGTATGGCTCATTTGCAGGGAGTGTCGTCCTGTAGACTGAAGGGTTGTGGGTTCGATTTCCAGACAGGGCACATACCTAGGTTGCAGGTCAGTCCCTGGTCAGAATGTGTGTGAGCAGTAACCGATTGATGTTTCTCTCTCACCTCAATCTTTCTCTCTCTTCCTCTCTCCCTCCTTTATCCTCTCTCTAAAATCAATAAGCATGTCCTTGGGTGAGGATAAAAAAAGAAAGAAAAAAAAACCCCAGCAAAACACAATTATACTCCTAAAGTCTGTAGTTTAGTTAATAGTATTGTGCTAATTTGATTACCTGCTTTTGATAATTGCACCAAGTTCACATCCCCAAACTCAGCCCCTGTGCTGACAGGCTGAGTGACTCTATCAGTTATGATGCCTCTTCCTCCACTGTGAAGTGGAGGTGCAGCTCATGGTCAGACCAACCTGTAGCTTCCCCCACAATTGTTCCCCAGGGCCCTTCTTGGTTCTTAGTGGTCAGTGTTCTGGCATGGAAGATCTAGCATGGCCCTCAGATATCAGCTAGTTCAATAGTCCCATTTTATAAAGAAGGAAACTGAGGCCCAGAGAAGAAAGGGATTAGCCTAAGATGCCCCCAGCCAGGAAACTACTTTCTTTCATGTCTCTTTTTTAAAGTTAGGCTTTTTTTATTTTGAAGTAGTAGTAGATTCACATGCAGTTGTACGAAATAATACAGAGAGAGATACCATGTACTCTTCACCTCAGTGAGACATGTCTCATTCTGAAAGTGAGTCTGAGATGGGGTTGGAGTATGTGCATGTGATTGTATAGGGAGGATAGAATGAGAAAAATAGAAAAGGCTCTTGTCCACTCAAAGCCAGATCTGATATGCTTTATCCCAAGTTGAAACTGCAAAAATAATTTCTTTCTCTTTTCGAAGTATCCAGGACTATTGAGAAACTGAGTTATAAGTAACCCTCTGTGCCCATTTACCCATTTGGTTCCATCTTCCGTCTTCCATGTCATGCCTTGCTCCTTCCCCCACTGCCCTTCATTTGAAAAATGGAAGGTCCCATAAATGGGAGCCACTGGTCAGCTCAGCATCCTCCCTACATTGGAGATCTACCAGCTGCCCCTGAGCAGGCAGCCGTTTGCCCCATGGGGCCAGAGGGTTCCACCTGGCTGAAACACATGTGTTGTGAATCACCAGCTTTCCACAGAAACACCATTTCTTTTCTGCACCCTTCCCTCACCCAAATCCCTGAAGATGCCAGCTCTCAACTCTCAGGCATTGATGGTCAAGTCTCATCTTTATTTTCTCAATTTTTTAAATACCAGCAGGTAATTTAAATTCATCTTGACAGACAACAGCACTTAAAAAACATTTTTTTGGCTTAAAAAAAACTGTGGTCTTCTTTTCTTTATTTTTTAGAAGGCTTTGTTTATCTATTTATTTTTAGAGAGAGGGGAAGAGAGGAAGAAAGAGAGGGAGAGAAACATTGATGTGAGAAACATCGATTGGTTGCCTCTCATATGCACCCTGACCAGGACTGAACCCACAACTCAGGCATGTGCCCTGACCAGAATCAAACCTATGACCTTTGGTTTATGGTACAATTCTCCAACCAACTGAGACCTTCCAGCAAGGGCTAAGGAGTGTTTCTTACAAGTAGAAGAGTGAAAGGTAGGCTGCCTCAGACCTGGAAAGAGAAGGGTAGTTTGTTTCAGGGCAGGGTAGGAAGGAGAGGATGACATTAGGGAATCTCAAATAGGCCATGGGGAGTAGATTATATCATGGGACAGGAGGCTGGGCACACTGACTTAACACAGATCACAGAGGGCTGTGTATTATGGACTGTAGGGTGTAGGGGCCATGGGATGATTTGAGCAAGGGAATAACATGGTCCAAGTTGTGTTGGGACAACATGGACAGTGGAAAATCAGGAAGACATTTGAATGGCTCATTCTGTCAGGCTTCTTGGGGAGAAGCCCTAAAAATTCATAGCCCTGCAAAATTCCCAGGGACGAGGAGCTAAGTGGAGCCTGCTTTTGTGGTTGTGTTCTCAGCTCAGGAGGATGCTGGCACAGCTGAGCAGCCATTGGCAGAGAAGCGACACCACTGAACTGTTGGTCTACCAGCCTCCTGTACCTTCTGAGCACTGAAGGGTAGTGCCCTGAAGCTCTCACTTCTACTGCAAGGTCCCTCTTTTGCAATTCAGGGCCCAGCAAAGTCTTTGCAGACAACGAAATGGGACCACAGACATATGGCTTCCGCACTGGAGTTGGGCTACTACCTGGAGATGAATTCAGTGCTCTCTGTTGCTCTATCTGCTGTGGAACCACCAGAGAATCTTTTTCAGGAGAAGGTAACTGTGGAGCCCCATTCTTCAAGGGCACAGGGATAGGTAGAGGCAGAGTGGGATCCCAGAAGTTTTTGCCCCTGCACTGGAGAGACACAGGTGGATTGGCACCAGGCACCCAATGTCAGGTGGTCAGGGGAACAAGGGACACTTTCAAGAATTGGGTCCCAGGCCAAGACTGCATCTATTCCTACTCTGTGTCCAGAGTTGGATTAAGGTTGGTTGAGGCCCTGGGCTCAGAAGAAAATATTGGGCCCCTTAAAAAAAAGAGAGAGAGATAGGGAAAATAAAATTACATGCCTTCGGAAGTCGGGTCCCAGGGCACATGCCCCGTGCACCCACCATTAAATCTGCCTTTGTCTGTTTCCCTTCAGAAGTTTTCTGTTAGTGTTTAGCACCAAAACCTGTGTTCTGACTTCCTGAATGGAATGCTGATGGTCTGGCCTAGGGCCTCATGACTGAGAGGTCCATGTGACAAGCTAAGTCCTATGCGCGAGTGACTTAGGAGGCTTTAAGAGTCGGCATGCAGCAACCTGTCAATGGGGCTGAATAGATGGTCGGGAGGGCAGTGGCCAGAGAACCTGGCAGTGATTTGGTCTCTAGAAAGAGATTGAGGATAAACCCCAAAGGTCTTTCATCTCACTTCTTTCCCTAAAAAGGCCAACTTTTTAAGAAATGAGCACTCTTTTCAGTCACTCCCATTGGGCAGCTAAAGATAGGCACTTCTGGGGATCTGTCTTTCCCTGCACATTCCTTTCTAGATGGAGGGTCTTTACAGGCCAACATTGGTCTTCTGAAGCAAGCCAGAAAGATCTGGTATCCTCAAGAGGTTTGGCATGAATGCTGAGATGGTGCATGCTTTTATTCTCTGGTAGCAATACATGCTTATGAGCTGGAAGAACCAAGAGTTTTGATAGGTCACTGGGGAATGGGCCGTACATGCATCAGAATGTTCTGGTTGGCACCAAGCTATTTTGTCAAATCGTGCAGCCAAAAATGCAGTCTGCCAACTTCTCACATGAGTATCGCTTCACCCTGGTAACAAATATGATCATTTCAGAAGTATGAGAAATAACACATTTGTCTATCCCTGGGTTGTTTTGTGTGTGTGTGTGTGTGTGTGTGTGCATATTCTGAAAGACACACAGACTGAGATCTTGTCAGGGGGAAGAGGCCTAAGGAAACTTGAGACTGATCTCTACACCTTTGGGATGGGGATGCTAAGTCCCAGAATAAATGGAAAAAAAAACAGACAGCATTCTTTGAATTTGCATTGTACCTGTACAAAATCTCTCACCTTCTCTTGTATATTCACTTGCACTGTGAGAGGTAAGATGTGTGGTGGGTAATAGCAGGTAAGCAGGAGCCAGATCCCTTGAGTTAGAAACTTACTCTTCGTGTGAGCTGTGGCAGTTCTTTTAATCTCTGTGCTTCAGTTCCCTCTTCTGCAAAATGGGGATGATACTGGAACCTATTTCTTAGGATTATTATGAATTCAATGAAATAATACATATAAGGTGTTTAAAACCATGCTTGTCATATATTATGGACTATGAAAGTGTTGGTTCTTCATTTTTTATCTTATCTGGATCCACAAGAGTCCCCTGAAGGGGGGAGAGCAAGATCATTGACCCATTTGATAGATCAGAAAATTGAGGCTTGGCGAGATACAGTGATCTGCTTGGTTTTGTATAGCTAGTCAGTGGTAGAGCTAGAAATTAATCCCACATGTTTAGATTATACACCTTGGGTCCTTTCCAACAGACTGAAGACATCTCATGAAGACCCTTCCTGCTTGGTCATCCACCTCATTTATAAATGTATTCAAGGAACTACATTTATTTTTTTTCACCGAGGTTGCAGGTAAGAAAAATACCATTTTACACATAGTTCTCTAAAGATCTGAGGTGGCTTAATGAAAACACAGATTAAATAAGGCAATTGAACTAATCCTTTGAGAGAGAAATCACAAACTTTCAGGGAAACAAGAGGGATTATTTCACTGACACCCAAAGGTGAGATCACTGAAGCCAAAATACACTTGGCTCTGAGCTTCTTGGTAGCCAGAAAACAGGAACAATGGGGCCAAATTATGACCAGCATTGTCAACAGGAAAGTTTCTGGATCAAGAAGTGACCAGATATGGCAGAGGGTGGGAAGGCAGTGCTGCATTATTGCTAATCCTTCCCCATGGCTGGGTTGCACAGATAGAGAAAAGGAAGCCCATGCATGCCCAAGGGCTCCATCCTAGCGATGCCATAATCATATAAATCCAGACCTTCCCTGGAGAAACCTGTACCAGAGACCTTAGAGGCAACTGGGTCACACCAGCTGTCTTCAACAGGAACATTTTTTTAGAGTACACATGTAACAAGCCAGGTCCAGCAGGGCTGCAGAGGTCAAAGAGCTGAAAAGTACTCTTTCATGACATGGTCAGGCCACAGCCCCATAGAGAAGGGGACAGAATAGAGTTAACCAAGAGAGTCAGGAGCCCTCTTCTGGTCTAGGCAAGCAGGTGTGCAGGGTTATGAAGCTTGACAGTTCTCTGGGCCTCCACATGCCTCCTCTTTCAGCTGCCTGACCCCTGGATGGAGCCCAGACTTCATTTCATCTGTGCCAGGGCTAGGGCACTGGGGATGAGAAAACACCGAAGAGTTAGAAGTGTGAAGAGGCCCCAATGGTTTGGAATATAGGAACTTCAGTACCCTTTGAAGACAGTGTTCATCAAAACACACACACACTGCTATGGGTTGAATTGTATCCACCCCCACACCCATAAGTTGAAGTTCTGATCCCCATACCTCAGAATGCGACCTTATTTGGAAATGGGGTCACTGTGGATGGAATTAGATAAGTGGAGATAAGGTCATAGTAGAGTAGATGGATCCCAAATCCAATATGACTGGTATCCTTATCAGCAGGAGAAATTTGGACACAGCCATACAGTCAGGTAGAAGATGGCCCTGTGAAGATGAAGGCAGAAGTTGCGGGATGCTTATACAAGCAGGAATGACCCAAGACTGCCAGCAAAACACCAGAAGCTAGGGGACAGGTATAGAACAGATTTTCCCTCAGAGAGGTCAGAATGGCACAGCCACATCTGCACCTTGATCTTGGACATCTAACCTCCAGAATTGGGAGACAATACATTTCTGTTGTTTAAGCTCCCCAGTATGTGGTACTTTGTTACGGTAGCCCCAGCAAACTTATACATTTGAGTGCATGTGCACACACATATACACACCTCACACCCTGCCTACAAGTACAAATTCTCTTTTCCAAGCCTGCAACACAGATGAGACATATTCCTGGATAAGGAAGGCACAGCAGGGTCTGTGTGAGTGCAAAACATTAGCTGTTTTTAAATCAGCTTCCCATTTATATGTTATGTTAATGGAGAAGCATAATAGAAAAAAAAACCCCTACCTTTTTATAAAATGCCCTATGGACTCAAAGGCACTTTCACATTCACAATGTTGCTTAAGCCCTTATCAACGCAGACTGGTGGGTGCTACTATCCTGAGTTTGCAGATGAATAAAAGGACAACTGGACAACCCTGAAAGGTGGAACACAGTGTGACTAGAAAGTCAGGGGCCAAGTGCAGTCTACTTTCTGTCAGACTGGAATGTGAATGTTCTTGCCACCCTGGTGTAGATGCAGAGGTAATGGGCACTTGCTGGGAGATGGAAGGGCTCACATTGTTGAAGAAAAAACCTACTTGACTTCTTAGCACCTCTCCCTTAGTGTCCTCCGAACCAGCATGATAGCATTCCCTTCAGTTATGATCGTTTTTTGCCACCTTGGCTCAGTAGGACTCTAGCTTTCTTTCCACTCTGTCCAATTGTCTCCGTAACTTAATCCTTGGACAATCCTCTTTCCCACTGGGGTAACACTTGACAGGAATGAAAACCTTTCCATGTTCTTTATTTCATTTTGAACTCTCTGTGTTCTAAGGAGGGAGGTGGGGCATGTGCTGTTTCTCCATTCTGTTGAGGCAAAATAAGGGGGCAGTGATTTACTAATCATTATTGAAGTAGTTGGGGCCCCAATTCCAGGCTTCAAGTCCAGTGTTATTTTTATAACAATGAGTTTTGATTATTAAACACCTACTGTGAGCAGGGCACTGACCTCAGTGCTTGGTGGACACTCTCACTGACTGCTTCTGTTTTCCAGAGGAAGAGATAGAGACTGAGAGAAGGGAGACAACCTACCCAAAGTCAGAAGGCAAGTAGGTGGTGAAGTCAGGATGCAGCTGCAGGTCTGACTGACTCTGTAGCCTGGCTTGACAATCACTCAATGCTGTCCTCTCTGAGTCACCTCAATTGATAAGGGCTTGAACAAGTGGCCAGGCTGACAACCTGTTCCCAGCCCCCAGTAGATGCTTGTAAGGAATGGACCCATGTGTCCATCACCCAGCTGGTAGGCCAGTAGTCCATGTAGGAAGCCCCCGGCTCAAGGCCCAGCTTCTGAGGACTACTTAGATAGTCTCATTCCCTCCTTGTAATTCCTGAAATCTGAGGGTCAGATATCTTGGAACCTGGTGAACAGCAGCCACACAGGAATGCTCCAGTGATAACTTTCCTCCTGCTCAGAAGTGGTCTGGAGCCCAAATGGCATAAATCATTACCCAGTGCAGGTGACAAGAACCCTTGCAGGTGAGTCATCCTTGGAACTGGTCTGTGCTTGACAGAGGGTTCATGGAAGCTGCAGTCACTCTAGCCTAGGGACACCTCCCTCTGCTGAGGGGAGGGACACTCAGTGGCCCCATTTGTTAGAGTTGATAGCATAGCTCACCCACCTGTGATGCAAGAGTTTAGCCCTAAAGGATGATTAAAGGGAAAGAGGAAAATCTTCCTAGAGATAAAGAAATCACTCCCTCTAAGAACTGTAAGGTCTAGAGATTTGCAAGAGAACAGCATGGGTGCTAAACTGACACACTGGGGAAGAAAGCAGGTGCCAGGCTAAATAAAGAAATGTGACTACATACACAGAGAACACGTTCCTTCATTTCCTCAGGGAAATGCACATGTATATTAATGAGGATGTTGAATGACAAGAAATCAAATAATGACATAACCATCACAGTAAACACCAAAGCCATTAGAGTTGGCTGCAGTCATTTACTATAACTGTCTACCCTGCTCTGCAGCTCTCCAAAGCTTCGCAAAAGACAATGGTTATGCTTGTAGCACTAGCACTTGATGCTCTATAAATAAGAGGAGCTCCTGGTTTCAGCTCTTGATACTGGAGACAAGCCCTAGGAAAGCACTGCATGTACTAAAGGCACAAGAGCAAGGACATGGGCTGGGATTCATGTTATAGGCAAGGAGCTCTGTATTAAGACTTGAGGCAAGTTGGCTTCCTAATCCCAAGAGGCACACATACCTTCAGATATAATAGGAAATGTGTGGGGAGAGGGGATTAAAGAGGACAGCGTCTTTGTATGATCCCCGCATACAAGCAGAAAGATTGTCAGTGCATGGAATGGGAAGGCATGGATGCTAGTGGCTGCTGCCATCCAGGTCCATGGCTACACAATCCTGACTAGGGTCTTTGTGGATATCCTTTTTTGGGTGCCCATCTTAACTCCCTTCCCAGGTTTGAAGAAGCTGCAAGCACCAGCTACTCGCTCTCTTATCTTCCTTTTGAATCTAGGACACAGTATATGACTGAAGTTTGGGTCGTTAAATTCTGGGTCATTGCTAATGATGAAAAAAAGTGGGGGCAGCTGAGCATCTGCCACAGAATCTCATTTCCTAGTGCATCTGTACTTTTGGTGCCAGCGGCCATCAATGGTGATGTTAGTGGACAAACTATAAGGTCTACTCCTCAGTGGTGCCAACAGAAGTTTCTCACCAGACTAATTCTGTACCATGATGGAGAAATCAGAGTTGAGAAGATGGGACATCCATTTTTGATAATGGAGAATTAGATATTGCACTAAAGAGAAATAAAAATTCTAGTTAAAACATTAAAAATCTACTAAGATAATAAGGGTTATTGGGGCAAGATGTGTAGGAACACAGAATCAGAAAACTGAGTGCAACATTTGGGGCCTTTAGATAAACAAATTTATTGGAAAGGTATTGGGTAACTCACATAATTTCTGGGAAAATTAAAGAATTAAGCTTGTTGGCCATATGACCTGATCCACAAGCAAAATTATGGTACAAAATTAGTTTTAGGTACTGGTAATTAGGACTTCAACATATGAATTCAACAGAAACACAATTCAACATAAGAGTCCAGCCGAAAGTTTCGGGGAGTCCCCCGAAAGTTTTTTGCTGAGGTTGGGCTATGAATAAGCTGGGAAAGATATCATCTGTGATGTCAAGTATACAATAAAAAATTACTACACATATAAGGAACCATGAAATTGTGAAATAAGACCTGAATTGAAACCAACTCTAAGATGGTCCAGATATTGGATTTAGGAAAGGCTTGAAAGCAACTATGAAAGAGTATGTTCTAAGGATAAAAGTCAAATATGGTGGTGATGAATGAACAGATAGGGAATCTAAGCATAGAAATGGAAACTATCCAAAGGAACCAAATAAAACTCTAAAAGCAAAAAGGACAATAATTTAAATTAATGATTTACTCAATGAGCTTAATAGTATTTTGGAAAATGTAGGAGACAGATTCAGTAACTCTGAAGAGAAATTAACAGAAGTTATCCAGTGTAAAGAACAGAGAGAAAATTTTTTTAAAGAAATTAACAAAACTTCAGAGACCTATGAGACATCAAATAGTATAATATGAATGCAACTGTAGCCTCAGAAAGAGAAGAGCATGAAAATGAGGCAGAAAAATATATTAAGAAATAAAGGACAATTTTTTCCTAAAGTTTGATGAAAGTCAGGACTTATGGAACTAAGGAGTTCAGTGAATCTCAAGCAGAATAGATACATGCCTATCCACATCATAGTCAAACCATTGAAAACCAAAGATAAGAGAAAAATCTCAAAAGAAGTCAAGAAAAAACATACATTACATACAAAGGAACAAGGATACAAACAGTGCTGGAACAATCGAATATCCGTAGGCCAAAAAAAAAAAAAAAAAAAAAGCTGGTGGTTATGCGCTGGGATTTCGGTACAAGTATTGGAGAAGGGAGCAATTTTTTCTTTTATGATTTCTAAATTTTCTGTAATGACCATCTATTGTGTAGTGGCAATTCAACCATTTAAAAAATAAAAGTCAAATAAGAGAATATTTTCTGGAAAAAAAAAACATGAAGAATATAAAGTGTTAAACAAACATGAAACTCCAGTATTAACACACATAAAAACAATACGAAAATCTCACATTTCTATATCATCATTTACCAATTCCACTGTTATCTAACCACATGTATCTTCTGCCAGTGAAGTCAGCTAATCTTCTCCTTGCTGCATAAGAAACATCCCATCCCACTGGTTTTCCTTGAGCCAGTCTTTCTTGCTTAGTTTCTACTATTGTGTTATGGGCATATGCAGGCTGACCACAAGCACAAGTGAAGCCGCTTTGGAATCTTGAACACTTAGAACCTGAGTCTAGGTGTAAAGGGAGTTAAATGTTTTAAAATACAAGTACTGAGCTATCTTCCCTAAAAATGCTCGGCTTGACCATAATCACCTGATTCTGGGTCCTATATGTGCTGTTCTCTGAACCCTGTAACTGTTACCTCCAGACCTTGAACTCCCTCCCAGCCACTGCTCTTATCTCTAAAAGATTTTAAAGCAGTAATGGATAGCAGCAGGAAAAAAATATATTGGAAAAAAACAATGAGGACTAAAAATAATTGGACTGAACAATGGAGATCCAGGAATGCAGGCCCTCTCCTCAATGTTGAGTTAGAAGTATGTGTGGTGGGGACAAGTAGTGGCCAGGACCAGGTGAAGAGATAATGTGAAAACCTTCCTATGGATCAGTTCCTCATAAAAACCATATTGGAAGACCAACCCACAAAGAATGGTTGCAATAGAATGTTATTTAACCATAAAAAGGAAAGAAGTACTGATACATGCTATGACATGGACAAATCATAAAAACATTATGCTAAAGAAGACAGTCAAAACAGACCACATATTCTACGAGTCCATTAATATGAAATGTCTAGACTAGGCAAATCCAGAGACACAGAAAGTAGATTATTGGTTCTTATGGCTGGGTGCTGCAGGAAGACTAAGAAATGACTGCTAATGAATATGAAGTTTCTTTTCTTTTCAGAGTGAAAAACGTGTTCTAAAGTTGATTGTGGTGATGGTTGCACAATTCTGTGAATATATTAAAAGTCATTAAATTGTGACCCTTGAAATGGAAAAACAATCACCACACAGATCCCTCATATAGTGCTTTTATAGCCCCATCTGCTTTCCTTTTTCCCCTACCCTTACTTAATCTGGGAAACCATTAATTTGTTCTCCATTTCTATAATTTTGTTATTTCAAGAATGTTATTTATACAAATGAAATGATACATATAAAAAACCAATCATAAATGGGATTGGCAGTTTTCACTTAGTATAATTCCCTGGAGATTCATTCAGGCTTATCATATGCCTTGATATATTTTCCCTTTAATTGCTTAATAATATTTCACAGTATGGTTGTATCAGTTTGTTTAACCATTCACTTGTTGAAGGATATCTGGATCATTTCCAGTTTTAGGCTATTATGAATAAAAGTGCTATATTTGTGTATAGGATTTGTATGGGCATAAGTTTTTATTTCTGTGGGATAATTGCCAAGAGTGCAATTTCTAGGTTTTTTGATACTTGAATGTTGAGCTTTTAAAGAAACTCCCAAACTATTTTCCTGAATGTTTCTACCATTTTATATTTCCATCAACAATGTATGAGTGGTCCAGTTTCTCTGTATCCTCCCCAGCATTGGTGTTGCCACTTTTTATTTTATTTATTCTGACAAGTTTGTAACAATATCTCACTGTGGTTTTAATTTTGTATTTTCCAGATGAAAAATGATATTGAACATCAATTTTGACTCACCTGTAGCACCTGAGTGCATCTTTTTGTATAGATTTTTAAGTGGTTCTTCTAGATATTATACACATAGTAATATAATAACATTATATGATCATGTAAATATGTAAGAATATATGTCTATATTTACATATATAAATTATGTATATATAATTTATAGGATCTTCAAATGTCAACCTTTATCAGTTTAAGTGAAGTACAATAAGCTTACTTCTCTTTACGCAACTTTATCATTCCCCATTTATAATATCAAATATTTCCTCCACATACACTTAGAACCACGTCAGACTATTATAATGGTTGCTTTAGCTCTTTTCTATTGCACTTTACTCCTTATGGATGCCCAATATTTCTTCTTATATCATTTCCTTTTTGCCTGGAAAACTTTCCTTTAGTCACTCTTTTAGGGTAGGTCTACTTATGATGAAAATCTCTCAGTTTTTCTTTATTGGAGAATGCCTTAATTTCCCACTTAATGCCTGAAAAAGAGTTTTCCTAGATGTAGGATTTTGGGGTGGAAGTTTGTTTGTTTTATTTTTCCCAGCACTTGAAAAATATTGTGCAACTGCCTTTTGGCCTCCATGGGTTCTTACAAGAAATAGGCTGTCATTCAAATACACAGAAGAAAAGAAGAAGGAGCTACCGCCCTTTGTGAGAGCATGGATGGAACTGGAGAGCATTATGCTAAGGGAAATAAGCAGGCAGTGAAAGACAGATACCATATGATCTCACCTATAAGTGGAACCTAATCAATAAAACAAACAAGCAAACAAAATATGACCAGAGACATTGAAATAAAGAACAAACTGACAGTAATCAGAGGGGAGGGGAGGGGGATAATGGGGGAATGAAGAGGAAGGGTCATCAAGGAACATATATAAAGGACCCATGGACGAACCAAAGCGGGGAAGGATTGAGGGTGGGATGGAAAAAAGTGGTGGTGGGGAAATGGAGATAACTGTACTTGAACAAAAAGAAAGAATGCATAAAAAATGAAAAGAAAAAAGAAAAAATTAAAAAAAATCTAAAGCAAAAAAAAAAAAAAAAGAAGAAGAAAAACCCAAGAAATATGCTGTCATTCAAATTGTCCTTCCCCCATAGTTAAAACATCATTTCTCTCTTTCTGCTTTCAAGGTGTTCTCTTTTCTATAGTTTTCAAGAGTATAATTATGATAAATCGTGGTGTGGATTTCTTCTGGTTTATACTGTTTGGGTTTGTGTGGCTTCTTGGTAGGTTTATGGGTTGTTTTTCTTTTTCTTTTTCTTTTTCTTTTGCCAGATTTAGGAAGCTTTCAGCCATTATTTCCTTGAGTACGGTGTCATCCCAGTACTGCTTGCTCTCTTTCATGTACTCCTACGGCACAAATGTTAGGTGTTTTGTTATAGTCCCACAGGCCTCTGAGGCTCTGCTAATTTTTTTTCGGTCTATTCTTTCTTTGTTGTTCAGATTGGATGCTATCTACTGTATTTTAACAGAGCAAACCGCTGCTTGTTCATGTGGTACCTTGATGCATGACTGAACAATGAGTGTTGAGGCAAACAGGTTTTAATTTATAGGATTCCAAACTTGTGGAGGGTGGGGTAGACAGCATTCCTGCTTGGAGCTCTGTTCTCCAACAAGACCCAGCACTTCCCTTATTCCCCAGCTGGTATAAGTTAAAAACATACCCAGAAGTTCTCCATGTCCTTATCTGTTCTTAAGCGGGCTACACAAATCATTCTCCATCCTCTCTGGAAGGTACACTTGTGGGTTTCAGAGTCGCTATCCTCTTGCAGCAGCTTTCTCCTTCAGGATATGGGGTACATTGTCCTCACCCTCCATGCAGTAGTCCAGGAAAGCATGTGCCCTGTTACAATGGATCATGGCTGGGTCCAGGAAAGCACACATCCCAAGAGAGAGGGCTCTCAGTATGTCCTTCAGAGAACTAGAAGTCAGCATTCCCCAGTCACAGTTCAGCACTCTAGGCACCTCTCACGAATCCGTGCTTGGTTTGGCAGGTTCCCGCACAGCTGCATCAGCTTTTCCAGATCCCTGCACAGCTCCATCAACTCTCT
The DNA here is from genome assembly GCA_004026545.1 of Mormoops blainvillei. Lineage (NCBI taxonomy): Eukaryota > Metazoa > Chordata > Mammalia > Chiroptera > Mormoopidae > Mormoops > Mormoops blainvillei. The sequence continues at coordinate 9 of PVJD01016285.1, read as the reverse complement.
CCTTACATC
>PVJD01016284.1:0-21605 GCA_004026545.1 Mormoops blainvillei | reverse complement strand
GGTAGCATCTTGATGGCTTAGAATTGGGAAGGAGCCTAATTTCATCAAAGCAGGAACTTCAGGGTGGCTGACGCTTTGCCGGGGGGAGGGGTGTGGGGTGGAGGTGGGGACGGAGGGTGGGAATTATCTGGAAGCCGGACAAAGCGTTTAGAACCAGAGGGGTTGGTTGGGGAGCTCAACAAGGGAGCAACATGCTTGCCGTTATTTCCAGGACAAGAGCTCCGGAAACGCTGTGAGGGACAGAGTGGAGCCAGACAAAACCTGGGGCAGGGCCTGCGGTAGCAAGGTTTGGTGACAGTCCCAGCCACTGCGTGACACTGAGGAGGGGACCTGGAGAAAGGGTTATTTTTGAAGCCCCGCTCCCTGTGGTTTCTCACTGTATCAGGAAAGAATCTCTTTTACTCCGATTTCCATTAATGTCCTATTGAATGTAAATTCCAGTTCCTTTTCTTCGGCCTTCACCCTCCTTCCCCTACAAAAGTTGAAAGCCGTTTAACATGAGAATTAATACAATGGGCTCCACTGGAGGGAGGGACCACTGATGTGGGTCCTTGCGGTGCTGGCAGCTTGCCAAGGTCAGCGTGCCTGCGTGTGACATGCAAGGAGGGGCTCTCAGAGACCAGTCTTTGCTCGCTCTCCTCCTGACCCCACTGCAGGTGAAGCGGGCCATCCGTTCCCTCTGCCTGGGCTTCCGTGAGCCCACAGGGGGTTGACTGTGCTGGGGCTTCAGACAGTGGTTCTGTGGCCAGTGCAGGAGGCGGGCCCTTTTAGGAAGGCCTGCCGCACTCTGTGGCCGTGAGAGGAGGGGAGGTGCCCTGGCCTTCGGCTGCCTGGGCAAGGCCAGTGCTTTGCCTTCCGGGCTAGGATGGGAGGTTCAAGGCAGCAGGACTGTGAGCGCTGCAGAAGGGTAGTGAGAGAGACAGTTAATTACTCTCAAGGGCCTCTGACAAGCAGCTTGTTTTAAACAGGATCTTGCCCAGTGGTGGCCGATTGTCCCCGTCTTAGCGCCATAGTGACTGGGGCGGGGAGTGTGCTCTCCAGAGGGTGGGGCTGTGGAGCGGCTCAGGCCTTGGCCACCTGGGGCGGGACCTGACTTTTGGCTGCTCTGGGCTGAAACTCAGCAAGATGTGAGGGGGCAGAAATAGGGCGGAGAGAGGAGCTGCATCCTCTGCAGAGGAACTGAGATGTCGCCTCTCAGCCACCCTGTCCTTCACTTCCCAGCCTGGTGGTGATGAGGCGTCGAAGGCAGCATTTGAAACGCTACCTTAACCTGGAACAAAGTGCACCTGTAATCTAGCAAGGAGATCTAGCAGCAGCCACTGGTGCGTCAAGCAGGTTGATAGGCGGGCAGAACCGGGGTCCCAAGGGAACGCACCCGAGCTGGAGGCAGGGCCTTCCCCGGAAGGAAGGCAGCTCCAGGTAGACTCACAGCTGGGAGAATAGGTGGCCAACGTGTGCACAGAGGAGGTGCGGGACAGAGGACAAGCAGACCTCTGAGTAAAACTTCCTTTACTTTTGCAGTTCGCTGAGACCCAGCTCAGGTGGCTTAAGTAAGGCCCCGATTCTGAGTGGCGCTGTCTGCACTGGGGCCCTGTTTGCTGTTCCCTCCTCCACAGTGTGGCCACCCATTTGGGGTTGCGACCCCAAAGTCGCTGTGGCTATCAATGGGGAGAGCACAAGCTGACATATGAAAAGCCGCTTTGTTTAGCGCCCTTGACATAACTAACCACATACTAACAACGGAGCCTTGAGTATCGAAGCTCCGCGTTTGTTCAGAATCTTAATAGGTGGACTCCGTGCACGTAGATTTCTAGTACTGCTTACCCCGTATTTTAAGTCAAAGTGGGTCTTTGTGTGAAGGATTCTCCACCTCCTTTTCCCGTTCCACAGAGGAGATGTGTTTTCACTCGCCTTTCGTGGCTTCCAAGCAGCTGAATGGCGCTTGTAGTGTTTGAATGTCATATAACAGGCGTTGTCACCGACCGGGAAATGTCCTTTTCCATGTTTCTGAGCGCGCCTGGGCTTACTTTCGCTCTGGTGCGTGTGCTCGCTCCCCCTCTTAATACAGTGTTTGCGAACAATTCCTGAAAATGTTTGTCCCCACCTTTTTGAAGCGCATGTGTCCTTGCGATGTTGTGTGGGCACGGCTGTTCCCCTGGGAAACCACCGTGGCCATCCCCTCCCGCAGACCCCAGGCAGCACTCAGCTGGGTGTGTGACAGGTGGGTGGAGTGCTGCCCCGAGCCGGTTGACGTGATTTACGAGTGGCCACATTCTGGAGGAGTCGGGTGGTGGCTGGGGGCGGTGGTAGAGAGACTGGCAGTGCCACCTATGGCGATGTGGAGATACAAGAAGAGGCACCGTTTATAGTTCTCATCACGTGTCCTGGATAATATGAGGAGGAGGGGCGGGTTCCATAGGAACATTGCACTTCGCTTCTCATCAAAGGTTGCATTCAGGAGCTTCAGATATAAAGTTAGTGGCAGTTTGCTTTTAGCCTCAGGAAGCTTTGGTTGTATGCAGTTTACGTGTTTGGGTTCCCGTCCATGGTATGGGGTCAGGAATCAGGATAGATATGAAAGTAAGAAGTCAGGATCCCTAAACTTCCTATTTTAATAGAAAGTTCTGGTTCAAATGATGTCTTGGTTCAGAATAGTGCCTGGTCCATAGACTCGGAGAAGGTTTCACTAAAGAGCTCCTGAAACATTTATGAACATTAAAAATGGAGTGGCAGACAGCCAAGTGCCAAAATTTAAGATGAAGCTGCACTGACCATAGCAACAAAGAACTGCACAGATAAAGACCAACACATCCTTGGCTACATAAAACGGGTGACCTGAAAAGAGAGGTAGAGAGGCACTGCATGCACTCCTCTGTTTTATGACTCTGAGGCACAAATTTATACAAACATCAACCCACAATTTAGACACTGGGGGAATTGATGCCTTCTTTCCCATTTCCCCCCTCCCTCCATAATTTTTTAAAACAATGGTATTTAAAAACCCTTTGCAAGTCAATGGATTTCTTGATAAAAGTGACATTTTTAAAAATCCTAATCCGAGGACATATTTTCAGTGCTTTTTAGAGAGAGATGAAGTGACAGAGAGAGAGAGAGAGAGAGAGAGAGAGAGACATTGGTCAGTTACCTCCCTTATGTGCCCTGACCAGGGACCGAACCCATAATCTAGGTCTGTGCCCTGACTGGGAATTGAACCCGCAACCTTTTGGTCTGTGATGATGCTCCAACCAACTGAGCCACACCTGCCAGGACTCTTTTTCATAATTACTTGAAGTCAGAGATTCCCAGAAAATGACTGGCTAGGAAGTGAAATGAGAGATTATGGAGGCACATGGCATTCTAAGGAAGCAGCAAGTGAAACGCTGTAGGCCATACTGGGAGAGGATAGCCTGAGAGAAGCATGAGCCAAAAACTGTTCCATTTCATGAGCCACCTCATTTCGGAGGATCAGAGAACCAGACAGCGGTTTTATAGATCAGTGGTTCTCAAAGTGTCGTCCTGGACCAGGGGCATCATCTTGGAGCTTGTTACAAATGCAAAATTAGAAATCTGGGGGTTGGAGTCAACAACCTGTGGTTTAACATTCCAGGTGTTTCGGGTACATGCTAAAACTTGAGCACCCCTGTGGTAAATGATGCTACTTCAGGGAACGAAGGTGGCCCAGCAGAGGTGAACTTGCTGTATTTGGGAATTAAATGTGGAGAGATGGACATTAGCCTACTCCTCAGCTGTAGAAATGGTGAGACAAGGTTGCCAAACACATTTAGAAATGAGACTAATGCAATCAATTCACCGTGTCTTTTGACAAGTTCTAAGGGTAGATACAGTTTATCTTATTCAAGGATAAGTAAGAACTGGTAATGCATGGTGAGTAAGGGAAGACTTAAGGAAATGCATATTGCTAAGATTTATCAATGTTAGGATTCAGATTTAAAATTTAGAAAATTCTTTAACATTTTCAGTGGAGTCCAAATCAACATGGATAAAAGAAAAATACTGTAGGTAGGATGAGGTTAAAAAAAAAGAAAGATGGACAGAGATGGAGGACAGAAGAATAACCTCTAAAATTTTAGATACAAAGTGGAGTCAGTGGAGAACACTAGTGGTATATTAATAAACCATACTGTTTTGGAGGACAAACTTTAAAGGCCATCTAAGAATGCAGAGGGGGAAAAGGGATAAAAATTATGAGAGAGAAAATGATAGAATCAGTGGACAGAATGAAAGAGCCAACACATGAATAATTGCTGTCCCCGAGGGAGGGGACAAAATAAATGAAAAAGGGCAACCCCCACCCCCCCCATATATAAATGTGTAATGAAAGAAAATATTTTTGAACTGAAGAAAGACCTATAGGTAGATTTTAAACACTATTCCTGAGAAAACTAATGAAAAGAAAACCATACCTAGACCTTTTGACAAAAATTTTGAATTATAATGATGATGAAAAAAGATCCTAAAGAATTCACTAGACTGCCTACAAAGAAACAAATATAAGTTTGGCTTTAGACTTCTTCTTTTTTTTTTTTTTTAAGATTTTGCTTATTTATTTTTAGAGAGGGGGGAAGGGAAGGGGGGGAGAGAGAGAGAGATAAACATCAATGCGTGGTTGCCTCTCACATGCTCCCTGCGAGGGACCCGGCCTGCAACCCAGGCACGTGCCCTGACTGGGGGATCGGACCGGTGACCCTTTCCTTTGCAGGCTGGTGCTCAATCCACTGAGCCATGCCGTCGGCTTTAGACTTTTTAGCTACGTTAAGTTTCAGAAAGTATTGAAGAATTACCTAGAGGATTTTGAGGGTGAATACTTTTCAGCCAAGAATTTTAAAACCCAGGGATATTGTCTTTAATGTATGAAGGGATAGCCTTGGCTATACTAAGTTTAGAAAATATACCTCATATGTTCATTTTGAAAAATTACTCAAAGATGTTTCCTGACAGAGAGAGTCCTTAGAAAGAGAGAGAACAACATTAAATATAATAGCAGTAACGGCAATAATGATAACACACACACACACATTGTTTGCTGTATGCCAGGCGCTGTTCTAAGACCTTCATTCACATTAGCTGATACAAAGTTCATACCACATTATGCAGGAGGTACTATTAATACCCACATTTTACAGAGGAGGAGCTGGGAGCCCGAGAAGTTAAGCAGCTGTACCCGAGGTTACATGCCGGGCTGGTGGTGTGATCAGCATTTGGACTGAGGCAGTCTGGCGCTGGGGTCCTTCCTACTCACCCTTGTGCTGTATAACCTTCCTGCTCTAAAAGGCCCGTAGTTGGCTCCAGTCGGCTCCAAAAACATTCGTTACAGATAGGAACAAGTAATTTGCTTTTTATGTGTGATTATGAAAATGAATGCAAATGTCTTATTCTTAAAAAGGAATATAAGTATAAAAATAATGTAAAGTAATTATAATAATCTGGGGTTACAAGCTTAGATAATATAGTTGAACACTGAGACATTTGTGTTTTTACAAGTACTTTCTCTTCCAGCATTCTAAGAAATCACAACTCCTCCCTGTGCCCTAAATTTCTGCTCTTAAATATGAGAATCACAAAATATGCTTTTTCAGCCTCGAATCTTAGAATTAGAGAAATACACTCTTCAGGTTGCTCTTGAAAAAATTTAAGGGTAACAAATACTAGACATAAAATCTAGAAAAGTAAATGTGAAATGTATAACAAATGACAGAAAGCAAGACTGAAATAACAAAGCAAAAGAAAAATAAAGCTTAAAACAAAACAAAACATGTAGGACAAAATATATCAGCAAAAAAAAAAAAGATAAATATGTTAAACCTGTCTATTATAACATAAAGACTCTCAGAATGCATCTTAAAACATGATTCCCAAGAGACATATCTGTTAAAAAATAGTTACATGATATGAATAAAAATGAACAGACAGGTAGATAGATCAGGCAGATGTAAACAAACAAACAAAAAAGCCAAATATATATTCTTAGTACTGAAATGGAGTCAAAGTCAAAGATCATAAAACAAACTCACTTTTTCTTTTGGTGGTGTGTTGGAGCTGGCTTGTGCTGGCTTGTGAGAGCCAATCGTGTCCATTTCATCCCAGCTCAGAGTCCAGTGACTTTACATCAGCAAGTTGAAAGTCACCCCAGTAAGAGCACTTACAACAGGGAATTGGCCTAGGCTACAAATCGGAGCTTTTAGGTTTTTTCTTCCACAAGCCAGTTTTCTTCCATGAGCCAGTAAAATTCACTAAGGAATTAACGCATCATATATTTCTGTGTACCACGAACACTGTATTAAAATATAGAAAGTAAAATTACTGGAAATACATAAAGCAATCAGTGGAAAAACAATTGTATTAAGCAAGTTCAGTGTTTTTCATTCTTATGCTAGAACAAGTCTTCAAACAATAAATACGTAGAGAATTTGAATTACATAAAGAACTTGGTGATTTAGTAAATATGTACTTATCAAACAGTGTATAGTATATGTTAGTTCTTTTCCAGCATCCATTCAGTCTCTAGCCCTCGACCAAGAATCTCAGCAAACTCTCGAAAGCATAGTATGGTGTAGGCTAACTTCTCTGGTCATACTGTAATAAAACTAGAAATTATTAACAAAAGTTTAAGTTAAGAAAAAAAATACCCAACCACTTAGAAAGTTGCCCCAAATAAACAACAAAAAGCAACAATTAAAACTCCACTGAAACCCAAAAATTAGAAAACAATATTACAGCCTTCCTCATAGCTTTTACATAATATGAGAATATTAAAATTTCAATTATGTATAATTTAGGAAATAACAAGAATACTGCATATCAAATCTCACTGGATGCAAACAAAAACAATAACGGAATTAAAATTCATTGTCTTAAATGCTTTTACTATTAGGTAAAAATTAATGAAAATAAATGAATTACATTTCGGCTCATGAAATTAGAAATAGAGCTAACAAAATAGTCCCAAGGAAAGAAGCTGATGGAATTAATAAAGATAAAAGCAGAGATTCATAAATTTTATAACAGTTAGAAGGTAGTGTACTTAGTAAATAGATCCAAGATTTAGGCATTTGAAACCAAAATATTATTAAAACTTGGAAAATATAATAAGTGAAAAAACTCAATGTAGGAATCAGAATAGAGAGTAATTAAATATGTAGAAAAGTTAAAATATTTAAGAGCCTACTAGCTAAAATTCTTCACTACTAATTATAAAAATTATGTCAATATAAAACTCAATAAAGTAATGATCAAAGAAGTTGAAAAACTTCAGTTACTTTAAGTAAAGTTTCAGTCTTTTTATGTTGAGTATTTTCAAGCTGTTATAGAATAGATAGATAATTACTATATTTTTAAAGTACTGCTAACAATGAAAGGAACGTGTAAATTTGTGATCTAGCTTCCTCTGTGAGCATAATCCTAACCCATAACCTGAGAAAGATAACAGCCAAAATAAACAACCAGTTCTTTGCAGATATATCTATTATGAACATATATGATGAGCATATCCTAAAAGAAGTATATAATATACCAGCAAATAAAATCCATCAGTAAGTTAAAAAATACACTATGGCCAAGAATTTTTATTCCAGTTATACAGGATGTTTCCATCTTGAAACTCTCTTACTATAATTAATCATAATAGATCAGAAAAGAAAAATAATACATGTCATTTTAATGGATGCCAAGAAAGACTGAAAAAATTAGGTAACTCATCCCAAGAGCATAAGTGTGTTTTCTTTACATGCTGAAGATTACTTATTTTATATTGACATTTAGCTTCATAAACAGTGTTACAGTATTGAAGGAAGGCCCACTAAAGATCATTATACCTGTTTCCACTTCTACTTTGTCACTGTTGTCTAGTCATACCAAAGTCTAAGACAAGAAAAAGAGCTAGAGGTATAGAACTGGAATGGACTTGACAAAATTATTATTTTCAGGTAATGTGATTACACATCTAAAAATATATCAAATAAAACATTGTAGAATGAATTATGGAGCTCAAGAAGGTACCTCTATGTAAAGCAATCAAATATAATCATGTACTTTCATATCTACCATAGAATCTATTTATTAGAAAATTGAAAAGCATTATATCAATAATAGCAATAAAATCTATAAAATACCTAGGAAAAAATTTATTGAATGAAAACTACAGAGTGTTACTGAAAGACATAAAGGAAAATCTGAGTGAATGAATAAAAATAATGTTTAAAGATATCGATAATCTATAGATTTAATTCAATTTCAATCAAAAATTTCAAAGGCTTATAGCTGCTTAATTTCTCTTCTACCTCCCCCTAAAGTTAACAGTAAGGCACCTGGGATAAAACCTCTTATTTGGGAAAGGGGGGAGGTGCCCTGTTCCCAACAGAAGGCATCCCTCTGCGTCGTGGAATTTACCTCATTCCTAACTCCATGAAACGGAAGGAAGGTCAAGACCTCCAAGGCCCCTGCAGGCCACCTCAGGCCATGCCGTAGGTTGTTGACTGGCCCCTGCACCTGTTGTGCTTGGATCATGGCCCTTTCCCTTCCACTCAGCTAGGACCGGCAAGTAGAAGGCACCTGCTTTAACAGTGACTACGACTGGAGCAAGTTCTCTTAGAAGGTGACCTCAGGGCAAGATGGCCCCGTGCCTGATCTGCTGGTGCGTGGCAGTAAAGGCTCTCGGCCCAGCTGTCCTTTCTTCTGATAATGGGTCTCCTAGTTTTGGACCTGGTTTTGACTAGGTGAGTGACAAGATGAAATGATGGCCCTTGGAAATGGATTTTGTACAGGGAAGCATGCTGGTGACATGTCTTCAGAATTTCAGGATATGGTTGCGATGGAAACTCAGTTTTAGCAAGCCATTCATACCAGATGAGATTAGCTATTTGCAGAAGCTACCCCATTTCTGAATTGATCGGCTATACAATGATTGTCCAAAGTGCCCTACCACTCACCAGGCTGTATTCTCAGAAAGACACGTCTGACATTAAGTAACAGTCATTTAAGGCTCCTTCAATCTTTTACTCAGTCACTCATTCAACATCTGTGGGGCACCCACCGGTTCTGAAGGGTGGGAGACAGTCCTCGTGACCGGCTCAGGCGATTCACTGAGAAAGGAGTCAGAAAATAAACACCTGTCCATCTTTATGCAGCTGTAAGTGAGAGAGAGAGAGAGACAGACAGACAGACAGTCAGACAGACAGACAGACACAGAGGCACAGAGGGAAAACTGAATATTAACACCTAGTCATTATTTTTGGTCATCAGTATGACGATTAGTAATTAGCAAATTGTGTCGTTTTGATGCTATAGCTCAGCAAGGATGTGGCCTTAGACCAGTTTCTTACATTGAAGGGAATGAATAATTCCTGAGGGATTTTATAAGCATTAGAGATAATAGATGTCTGGCTTGGCGCCTGGGTGCCATTACTTTTCTCCCTGGAGTAGAGTGGCAATTGATCGCATTCCTTTTGCTCTTACTTTATGTTCATTAAGCAACTTTCTTGACACAGTTCATTCCTCTGAGGCAATCGTTCCAGGTGAGTGTTCGGTGTGACCAGTGTGAGTTATTCTGAGATATATTTCCCATGGTAAATTGATAAGTCAGTGGACATATTAGTGTTCGGGTTGGCAAACGAGGCTCCTACTAATTTGGTTACAGGAGTAACTTCCCCAAATATGACCTATTCCCAGTGAACAGGTTCGATCACGTTTAGGATCCCTGAATCCGAGGACTGGAGTGCGAACGCCTGCCAGGTGCCACCTGCCCCCAAGGGCCAACCTGAGTAGGAGCGGCTTCACCCTGGAGCTCCCACCTGAAAAGAGACCGTTGATTTGGTGATGTGGGCGGTGGAAACAGGAATGCCCTGGGAACAGACGCCCAGGTTAACCGTCATGTGATGGACCAGCTAAGAAAGGGCTAAAACTGGCCCAAGCTAAGACGCTAGCAACGGGCATGGAAAGAAGGAACAGGCCATTGAAGAAACTGAGAAGATTTGATCGAGTTTAGAACTGTAACTTCGAACAATTCCACAATGAAAGATTATCCAGGCCAAACCCCTTGTTTTTCACCTGTGAAGCATGAGACCCAGGTGATGTGCTCTGGTTCTGTGTCGGGTACGCCACTCAGGGCCCTGGTGGACACACCGCGTGGCGGGCCCCCTGAATGGTTCTATTATAGCCTCAAGTGTTTTGCTAAAACACATTGCATAATAGCTGTCTCAAGTACACCCAGGCGTGGCTTGAGCTATGGATACGTACGCTGGGTGTATTAATCAAATTTAATAGACCCTGGTGTTTGAAACAATGCCTTAAATTTTTTTTTTTCAGAGGCAGCACAGAAGTGGGGCATTGTACAGCAAATAAAAATGTTGCTACAATGCCTGTAAATCAGAGCTTTAAACTATGTTTCAATTATCCTTCTATTATCCAGCTGGTATTTAAGCATGTTTATTATTCAAATCAGCAGCGAATGTGCTGCTGTTGTGTAAACAACTGTCACTTGCCGAAACAATGATTAGGGGGCACCATCCCTTTCAGGTGTACTCAGGAGTACTTATACCCCAGCCACTTGTATTTAAATATCATGTAAACACAATGCTTGAGTGACTACTTTCACTCCTGCTCCCGATGCCTCATGCCAATTCTATTACATTAAGAGGGAAATCTATTAAATTTTTCATTTATACACATCCGTACACTGTTTTTACCCATTGTATCATTAAAGCTTAGATTAATATAATAGATATGCTGAGAGATACAGTGTGCATTAAAACAGCCAGTTCAAAATAAAAGCCAATTTCTCTGCATTATTTGGGGGTATTGGAAAGCTTTTGTGAAAACAATGCAAAGAAAATTATTTTCTGAATAAAAAGCATGCCATGGAGAAAAGAAAAATTTGGCCCCCAGAAAGAGCAATCTTGAACCTTTATTAGCTCCATTACCAATTCAGCATATAAAAAAGGCAGAGAGCCAGGAAATAGAACATTTGTAGAATGAATCTGCATCTCCTTTGAAGGTTTTCTGCTATTACTAGGACGGGGTGTGTGTGTGTGTGTGTGTATGTGTGTGTGTGTGTTGGGCCAGGGCTTGCGAGTGATGTTTGCCGGGCAGAGCTTGGAATTGCTACTAGGCTATGTTCCCATAGAGTTTTTCCTTTTTTTTTTAGACCTCAGTTTCCACATATAATCTAGGAAGACAAATTTTTTAACACAGAGCATTGTAAACAGTGAGTAATTATAATCTGATCAATTGATTGATACTACAAAGACTTTGCATTATCTGAGATATGTTCTGAGGGCTCAGTAAATTCTTAGTGAAGGACTTTGTTTGCTAACCTGGAAATGACATCTCCTGTGCTTAGGGAACCACTGACAAAAGGGGGTGGGTGCTAGAGAGAAGGGGCTAACAATAGGACTTTGATTTGGGATCGAAAATGCACACTCAGCAAATTCCTGGATGGAAGAGGGGCGTAGTGCCACTTGAATGCTTAGCAAAATCTTCTAAGTGGGTTTTAAAAGAGCTGTGAGTTCATGTTTGTAGGTAATGTGATTAACATCCAAAATATTGCCTTTGGCACTTCTGGTCAAGATGGCAGCACAGGTAAACAAGGCTTGCTTTCTTGTACAACAACATCAAAATTACAACTAAAACATAGAACAACCGTCAGCTAGAATCATTCAGAAATCAAGTTTAATGGAAGTCTGACAACTGCAGAACTAAAGAAACCACATCCATCCAGACTGGTAGGGGCGGATGGAGATGTGGAATGGGTTGGTCCCACACCTACATGTGGTGGATAAAAATTTGGGAGGGATATCTCTGGAGCGAGGACTCCTAGCTTCACACTGGGCCCCCTGGCCCAGGATTACAGTGCCAGGAAAATAAGTCCCAATAACCCCTGGCTACAAAAACCAGTGGGGATTGGGTCAGTGGAAGAAACTTCTGGAGTCCCAAGCAGTTCCTCTTAAAGAACCCACACATGGACCTAATCAGACACTCCCTCTGAGCTCCAGCACCAGGGTAGCAACTTGAAAGGTACCAGTGGCATACAGTGAGGAACTGAAGTGTCTGGCATCAAGACAGAGCTGGGAGACAACTTTCTCCCAGGGAGAAAGGCAGACGAAGGCCATTGTCCTTTTTCTGAACTTTCCCCCCATAAAGCCACAGAACTGGTAGGCAGGTGCCATATCTGAGACTTTATCAACCTGGCTAACACTGTTTGTCCTGCCCTGGAGATCTCCTAAGACTCTGTGCCACCCAACTTTTGGGACCACCAAAGCTGTTAACCATTACTTTCCCATATGAATGGTTGGTCTTCGCTTATGTTTCACATCTCCCTAAATCCTCTCAAACAAGTGATGGCTGGTCTCAGCGAGTCCCCAGCCCCCCATACCTCTTGCTATGTGGCCCCAGGTCCAGCACTAGCAGCAGCCAGCCTAGATTCACAGCTTAGCTTAACCTGGGAATCTCCAAGCCCAGCACAAGTAGCAGCCCCCTCAGATTGCTTTATAGCTCATACAGGATGGCCCCAGGCAGAACACAGGGTGGGGGCTGACCTTGGCCTTCACCACCTAGGAAACTCCAGAGCCTGTGCACCCAGTGGACAGCTACAGACCATGTCGGAGCACCACAACCCTGCTTTTGCACAGCTGATCCTCCAGAGAGGGTGGAGGTTGGTGGCCAGTGGTCACAACTAGTCCTTGCAGCAGATTGGCCTGGGTAAATCTCTCCCATTGACCTGCCAACAGCAACCAAGGCTCAACTACCAGAGGAGGACGTACTCAGCCTACACAGAGGGCATACCTCAAATACCCACCTTGGATGATTGGGGAGGCTGTGCCACTGGACCCTGTAGGACACCTACCACATTAGACCACACTACCAAGACAGGGAGTCATAGCAGCTCTACCTAATACATAGAAACAAACACAAGGAAGCTGCCAGAACAAGGAGACAAATAAACATGGTCCAAATGAAAGAACAGATCAAAACTCTAGAAAAAGAACTAAACAAAATGGAGATAAGCAATCTATCAGATGCAAGGTTCAAAACACTGGTTATAAGGGTGCTCAAGAAACTTAGTGAGGACCTCAACAACATAAAAATGATCCTGTCAGAAACAAAGGATATGGTAATTGGTATAAAGAACAATTTACAGGGAAACAGTAGAGTGAATAAAGATGTGAATTGAATCAATGTTTGGAACATAAGGAAGCAAAAAACCAATCAGAACAAGAAGAAAAAAGAATTAAAAAAACTGAGGATAATATAAGCAGCCTCTGGGGCAACTTCAAGCATTCCAACATTTGCATCATGGGATGCCAGAAGAAGAAGAGAAAGAGCAAGAAACTGGAAATCTACTCGAAAAAGAAATGAAAGAAAACTTCCCTATTTGGTCAAGGAAATAGACATGCAAGTCCAGGAAGCACAGAGAGTCTCAAACAAGGTGGATGCAAAGAGGCCCACTCGAAGACACATCATAATTAAAATGCCAAGGGTTAAAGATAAAGAGAGGATCTTAAAAAGCAGCAAAAGAAAAGAAATTAGTTACCTACAGGAGAGTTCCCACAAGGCTGTCAGCTGATTTCTCAAAACAAACTTTTTAGGCTGGAAAGGACTGACAAGAAATATTCAAAGTCATGACAATCAGGGACCTACAGCCAAGATTGCTCTACCCAGTAAAGCTATCATTTAGAATCAAAAGGTAGATAAAGAGCTTCCCAAACAAGAAATAACTAAAGGAGTTCATCATCACCAAACCATTATTATATGAAATGTTAAAGGGACTTATTTAAGAAGCGGATCGAAATTATGAACAATAAAATGGCAATAAATACATATCAATCAATGATTGAATCTAAAAAACAAACTAAGCAAATAAGAAGAACAGAGACAGAACCATGGAGAGCGCTTGGATGGTTGGGAATACCAGTTGGGAGGAGAGTGTGGGGGAATGGATGAAGAGGTGAGGGGATGAGAAGTACAAATAGGTAGTTACAGAATGGCCAAGGGGATGTAAAGTGCAGTATAGGAAATGGAGCAGTCGAAGAACTTATAGTCATGATCTTGGACATGAACAGTGGTATGGGGACTGCCTGAAGGAGTGAGGGGTGCTAAAGGAGGAAAAATTAGGACAAGCATAATAGCATAATCAATAAAATATAATGAAAAATATTGCCTTTTTAATTGATTTCAAAATACAATAAATTCATACTTCTTTGGACTCTGTAATATATAGGGTAGCCATAAAATTTACCATACTGTTGGGGACATTTTAAGAATGGGGTGTGTTAAATCATAAATACCTGTACATCAGGTGTAAACCAGCACTGTCTTGGGAAAACATGAGTGTGAGATTGCTCTAAAATCACTCAGCGAAAGTCTAAATCTGGCTAAGAATTAAAGCAGGGAAGCAGAATGAAAAACAGTGACACAAGGGCCTCAGTATACCTCTTTTTGGAGGTTGGTTATTGTTTTTTCATTAAAGAAAAGTAGTCGATATTTTTGTGAGTAATTAGAACCCACAAGACAAGTAATACTCAACTTTCAGAAAACCCAATAAGCAAAAGTATCTTTTTATGCATTATACATAATAGCAAATAGTTGTTCCCTTTTCAAGATAATTATCCCGTGATGAAAAAACTTACAGGATTCCTAATCAGCAACCTATTTTTGTATGTGACTTAATTTATTCAAATCTTGCTAGAGAGTGTCTGTTGCACAAATGCAAAGTCTTGACATTTTACACAACTTTAATTTCTTTGCATGGACTTGAGCTCAGTCAACAGACTCAAAGGATGACCCGTGGGATCCACACATATGGTATCACAACAAAAAATACCAATTCTTAGTTATTGGGTCATTTGGACCTTGGTTAATGAATTTAAAAATTTTCTGTTCCTCAGCAGACAACATCCAGATATTACAGACTTTAATGTTAGCATATACAAATTATTTTCATCTCTTAGATAACTGATTTTTACACTGACACTCCATGATTCCTACAGTTATTTTTAGCTCCTTTGTATTTCTTTTATTGAAGCATGGAAGCATGGGTTTGAGTGTTTTTTCCATCGGTGGAAGAAAAATATCAATACATTTGTTGTTATATATGTTTATGAAAAGCAGAACACCTGGTCTCGTTGCTGTCTGGGCAGACTTTTGTTTTTGTCTTACAAGTTGATCTCTACTGTCTTGGAATGCCTGCTTCCCAAAACCTTCTTGGGTTTCTGTCTACAAGAGGGTGCTCTTTGTTTGCTGGAGGTCCAACTGCTGAAGCGATCTTGGGCAGCGTAGTTATGCCTCTTTGTGTAATGCTCTTCGCCGAGGTAGTTCTCTCTTCAGTTATGTGCCCTGTCGGCTCCTAAGCCCCATACGTACCTGCACCCGTCCCTAAGCAAGTCCCCTTGTAGGTACTTGTGGTAGTTCCTAGTACCAATCACTGGATCCTAAATACCTAAAACAAAGCCTCCATTGTCTACCCGACTTGCTTTATCCAAAGTTAGACACTTTCATCTTTGTCATTTAAGCTCATTTGATGGGGGTACAGTACAGTGTGGTCTGTTTTTGTGGTTGGTGGGACATTGATAGGGTCTCTGCTGAGGTGTATCCTACTCGCCCAAACTTAATGTTGTGAAACTCCAGGCAAGGTTTACCAGACAAATCATAGATGTTAAAAAGGCTGGTTGTAAAAATGACCTAAGCCACACAAATGGCGGCTGCCAATTATTCCATGCCTCCCCCTTCGTGGAGGATGGTGACTCCATCAGTCTTGTTTAACCCTGTTCATACTTCGGGTTCTCTGGCCCTCTTTTCCCCCGGAAGCCATCCTCCATTGTTCCAATCCTACCTGCCCCCCCTTGAATTCATAGAGCCAGAATTTGTAATGTCCAATTCTTGTACTTAACCATATTTTACACCTATTTGATGCTGTTTCGCAAGCTTTTCTTATCGCACTTTTGTTTAGGAGAAGGGATTACCTTTTACTTCTACGACTGCTTTTGTACCTAGCACAGGGCTAAGGTCATAGGGAATTAATGAACACTCACTTAGCCAATGTTGATTACTTACTGTATGCAAAGCTTGGTGCTCAGTCTTAGGGGAAAATACAATTAAAAAAAAAATTCTGGCCAGCAGAGGTGTTTCCAAATAGGGGAAATCCAAAGGAGAGGTGAAAATAAAAACTAGATTTTAAACTCCTATAGTTAGATTTCGAAGGACTAATACAGCTCGTGGGAAATGGAGCTGTGGAATGACATAATTCAAGAAAACTCTTCAATTGTAGGAGATGTCTTTCTGTCAGGATTTGAAGTACTATGTTGGGGAATGCCCTTTGTGCAAGCAGGAAGCACTAAAGGTCAAACACTGGAGGCAATGTTCTCCCGAAAGTCTATGAGTGTCTGTGTGAAGCTGTGTGGCTTTGGGAAGAGCCCCTGAGGGCAGGGCAGTGCTGGGAGGATCACACCTGATTGACTGACACTGCTCTGGCACAGCTGGGCTGGACATTCCGGAGCACCCGGGAGCAGCACCCTGGCCAGCCATTGGCATTTCACAGAAGACAGTGGTGGTGGCATTGAGGAGAGGTATTTTGATGAGGAGGGTCCCATGGGCAAACAAGCCAACTTGCAGGCTTCGCTTTGGGGTTCCCCAGAAGCACTGAGGGAGACTGTAGATATAGGGATGAATTCCTTCCTCCCTCTACCCCGAATCCCCCAGCAGCAATTCATTCGTCTTGGGAGAAAGGCCACGGTGTGCCTAGTGGCCTAAAGGCCCATGCCATCCAGGCCCTGTTACTCTGCTAGTTTCACCTTCTCCTCTCTCTTCTCCAGCTTCCTGGACATCCCTTCTTTCCCTCCAGCTGCAAGCCGTCCTGCGTCAAGGCCTTTGCCCATGCCCAGATTGCCTCCCGCTCACCATTCCCACCTCTTTCCAGCCTTTGTTTAAATGTCTCCTTCTCACAGAGCTGGGTCCCTTCACTGCTGCCCTCTCCCCCGCTCTCCCAATTCCCCTACCCTTGTACTTTTTCTGTGCACTTGTCACCTTCTGAGATAGTATGTAATTTACTTGTTTTGTGTTTCCATCACCCCGCTTATAGAGTGTAAACTTCATCACGGCACAGAGTTTTGCTGGTCTGTTCTCTGAGGTTCCCCGGTGCCTACGACATCATGCACTGTGTGCTCAGTACGTGTTTATGGAATGAGTGCATAAGCATCAGGGCCTTAATTAGTGGCCGTGATAGGGATCATGAGCTTTTAATGTCACCTTGACTTCATCTGTGCTCTTAGCTGGTTACGCCTGGGGACGTTCACGTTCCATTGTAGTGAGGCTCTATCTCCATTTCTGATTGATTTTTAAACGGTAAGCCTTAAGGCTCCACTTACACGTTTCTCCATTCTTCAGTGTCTCTGGAAGTCATTCCTGGAAGTAATTCATGGTCTATAAACCCACACTCAAATGCCCAAAGGAAGAACCTGGCAGGGACCTTCAGAGCGAATATCTTTATAAAGGAAGAAATTCCTCGGGAACTTGAACAGCGGCTGCCTCCGCGTTTGAAGCCAAATAAGTCGACCTTTGGGGAAAACAATTCTTGTCCCAATTTAGGGTCTTTCATAAACTGTGAAGACAGCTTTCTTCTCAGTGTCTGTTAACTAGTAGCTCCCCTAGCCTGCTACTTAAGAAGCTGTTAATGGCGAGCTTGTTAGCCCGTTAGCGACGCGTCAGCCCACTGTCACCACTGAAGTGGCACAAATGGCTCTAACTTCCAGCAGGGCGTGGGCTGGTTGGCTTCATTGCTGTCATTCCTTGCTTCGGCATGTTTTCTACGTGGGTAAGGGCGGGTTTCCTTATGTGCCATTGACCGGTAATGAGGCCCATCTGTACTTCTCTTCCTGGGGAGTGGCGTTCTTAGGGTGGTCATTTGGAAAGGGGTCGTTTTGTATTTGTACACTATGGACATTCAGCTGCCAGTGACCTGACCCTTAGCCACCTGTCTCTAATCATCACCCCTCTTCCCTTGCCAGCTACTTCCAGGGACATAGGAATTCATGAATGCCCAGACCCAGAGGGGTGGCCTGTGTGTGGATTGCAAGAAGTTAGTTTGCCTTGTCTCTTGACCTGTTTTGTTCCTGTGGCAGGCAGCGTTAGCACCCACTTGGCCCCCAGCACCCCCCACCCAAAGATGACCCTGTCCCTGTGAACACATCACCTTATACAACAAAAGAGAATTTGCCAATGTGATTAAGGACCTTGAGATGGGGCGATTAGCCTGCATTACCCAGGTGGGCCCAATGTCATCACTAGGGTCCTTAAATGGGACAAAGAGGGCAGCAAAGAAGGTTAGAGAGATAGGACCTCCCTGTTGTTGCTGGCTTGAAGGTGGAGGAGGGACGTCAGAAGCCAGGGACTGTGGGGTGGCCTGTAGAAGCTGGAAAGACTACTGACACCTTGATCTTGGCCCATTGAGACACATTTCCAACTTCTGACCTCCAAAACTATAATACATTTGTGTTGTTTACGCCATCATGTGTATGGTGCTTTGTCCCAGCAGCAACAGGGAACCAGTGCTTTATCCAAGGTGATTGGTGGACTTTGTGGCAGGGCAATTGAAGAGACAGAGACCATAACCCCTTTCCTTAAGACACTGGGGTGGAAAGAAATGGGTGCAAAAACCATGTTTTCTACAACAAATTTGGAGAGCGCAAACTTTAATCCTTACCCCACTCTAAATACATCACATTTATCAGGAGCTAAGAAATAAATCAAGAACAAAAAACCTTCAAACTTTCCATCCCAAACCCTGAGGCATGCACAGCATTTTAACAGGGGAGAATAAATACATTCACACCTGTAAGAGCTTGAAACATGAAGCTGCATGGTCAAAAGCAACCATCACCAGAACGAAATAATATTGCACAAAGTATGTACAGTGCCACAAGGTTATGCCGATGAACAGCTTTATCAGTACAACACACACCCGTCCAGCCACCCCACTAGACACCAACAAAATAGACCTGGTGGCGCTTGCTCTCAACGCTTTGCTCTGAAGTGCTTGCTCATGTAGGTATTGACGGTGCTGTGTCTTCCACGTTGCTTTGGGCTTGCTGATTGTTTTCACCCATTTTATTAGTTTTCATCTATTTGATTAGTTCTGAGCTGTTTCATTCTCCTGTTTCTTCATTACCCTCAGAATGCCTTTCATGTTTGGAGTTTATTTTGATCTTAAAGCCGTTTTGAGAAATCCTATTGTATTTCATTCGGTTGTTTTATGACTTGTCAGCATTCTTGTACCTGATTTGCTAATTTAGAATCAAACTTTTTACCCTTGATTAATTAGTGCCGAGGGAGGTGTATGTATATTTGTAAATACTCTTTGGAATTGTATTAAGTTCAAAATTGGTGATAAGTACCTGACATTGCACTTACAAAAGCTCTAAGCTTAGTTGTATAAAACCTTCAGAAAGCCTTCAGATATGCCCACATCTTGACCTCCACAATCTGTCACTACAATGTTATTTGGAAAAAGAGTCTTGCAGGTGTAACTAAGGTTCTCAAGAAGAGGTCATCCTGGCTTATCCAGTGGGCTCTAACTCCAATAATAACAAGAATCTTTAGGAGAAATGAAAGAGGAGAAGCTGCAGAACAGAAGACCGTGTGAAAGTGGAGGCAGAGATTGGGGTGATGCAGCTGCGAGCCAAGGAGGGCCTGGAGCCACCCCAAACTGAAAGAGGCAAAGAGGCCTTCTCCCCCAGAACCTTCGAGGGTTTGGAGGGGGGTGCTGCCCTGCTAACACCTTGGTTTTAGACCCTTAGCCTCCAGGCCCTGAGAGAAGTAATTTCTGTCATTTTAAGTTGCCAAGTTCATTAATTTGTTATGGTAGCCACTGGAAACTCATATACTCATAAAACATTGCATACATACATGTTACCTGCTAATGTCAACATTGATAAACGATCAGGCATGGTTTTTGTGAGATCATTGAATCACTGGACGACACTCACTGGCTTGAGTGATTAAATGAAAAACTCACCCAGCTGAACCTTTTGAAAATACTCTTAAGTGTTTTGCACATGTAGGATGACCGGTACCAGTAGAGGCTATGGTGTCTATTCACACACATGTACCCATGTGGGGCCATGCAGTGGATCTGTAATTATTTTAGGAAAGGAGGGTTATAGGTGAGTTCTGAGTAAGAGACCTACCTGGCTATATCTCAGAGGGAGAAGAGGGGAACGGGAGTCCCAGCTGACCCATTCATTTTCTAGGAAAATTTAATTACTGGCCCCAGGAGGCCTGTTCTTTGAATTTTATGTAACAACCACATTGTAAGCAGATAGAGGGAGTCAGACCTTGGGGCAAGCAAATGGGAAAAATAATCTATGAAATGTGTTCACGAAGTATGACTGTTGTTCCACCCTGGAACTTAATAGAAATCCTTTGACTGTTGTTCTGCAGTCAACAAGGCTCATCTGATAATTGGTGACCATGGTAACAAAATCAGGTCATAGGGAGGTTCACGCTGAGATCAAGCATATGTAGATCTCCTAGTTCAAATATACATAAAGATAAGAACCTGTTGGTAAGAGTCCGAAATGTTGTGCTGAAGATGGGTTCTCCTGCCCTGAGCTTATAATACTGAGAAAATGATCGTTTGATTGCAATAGCCATACGTTTTGCAGAAAAAGAAGGGCTTTTTCAGATTCACCGGGGTGGGGGGGAGATAATTCAGAAACGTGAGACCAGAATGAGTGCAGAGATGTTGCTTCACAGATCTGTGTAATTTACTCCCTGGGGTTTGTAGTGTGTCTGACTTATATTTTAGACATAATTAAGTAATCAGCAGTGTACATTGTGAAATGAATGTTTAGGCTGCTTGAGGTTAAATTTTCACAGCCGTAGCAGCTGCGCGGTACTGGCTACCACCCCTCCCCGCGGCCAGATCCTCTCCCCTGCATACAGTCAGTTATTTCAAATCTGTGAATGGGACTGAAATTGTTTCCACCGTCACCATTTTCCTGTAGATCTGAAGAGCACCCGCACGGCCGCCCCTGGGTACCAGGATTAATGTGCTCCATGCCAGTGAGCATTCTCTGTTCTGGCTCAGTAGCCGGAGTGACAATAATAATATCAATTATAGAATGAATAATACTTTTATTTATGTAGGATCTCGTTTGATCCTCCAAAAGCCCCGCAAGGTAGGAAATTTTCCCTGTGATACAGGCGAGGAAATTAAGACGATGAGAGAGAAGTTACTGTTCTGAGAAGTCGTAGGCCTTTTTCTTTTTCTTTTATTTATTTATTTTTAATTTAAAAACTTTCAGTTACAGTTGACATTCAGTATTATATTAGTTTCAGGTGATAGCATAGTGGTCAGACATTTATATAGCTTATGAAGTGATTACCACCGTCAGTCTAGTACCCACCGGGCAGCATACACAGTTATTATAATATTATTGACTATATTTCCTAAACTGTACTTTACCTCCCCATGACTATTTTGTAACTGCCAATTTGTACTTCTTAACCCCTTGCCCTTTTTCACCCAGTGCCCCGCAACCTCTCTCTTACCTGGCAACCATCAGTTCATCCTCCATATTTAGGAGTTTATTTCTGTTTTA
>PVJD01016283.1:0-21601 GCA_004026545.1 Mormoops blainvillei | reverse complement strand
AAGACAACATGAAACACAACAACATTTTAATCATAGGAATACCAGAAGGAGAAGAAAAGGGACCAGGGATAGAAACGGTGTTTTAAAAAATAAAAACAGAAAACTTTCTGAACCAAAGTGGGAAAATGCCACTCAAGTTCAGGAAGCACAGAGAACCCCTATCAAGATGAACCCAAAGAGACCTACTCCAAGACACATCATAATTAAAATGACAAGTTTTAAACACAAAGAGAGAATCTTAAAGGTAGCAAGGGAGAAACAGGAAGTAACAGACAAGGGTGCAAAGATAAGGCTAGCAGCTGATTTCTCAACAGAAACACTGTAAACCAAAAGGGAATGGCAAGAAATATTCCAAGTAATGAAAAGCAAAGGCCTGCAACCAAGACTACTCTACACAGCAAGGCTCTCAGTTAACATGGAAAGAGAAATAAGAAGTTTCCCAGACCAAAGAAGGCTGAAACCAGCACTGCAAGATGATAAAAAGACTGCTATTAGAAGAGGAAGGAAGAAAGAAAAAGAGAGAGAGAGAGAGAGAGAGAGAGAGAGAGAGAGAGGGGAACATAGGTACAAAGAGAAAAAAATGAATAAATGCCTATCAATAATAAACTTAAACGTTAATGGATTAATTGTTCCAGTGAAAAGATGTATGGTAGCTGAATGGATAAGAAAACAGGACCTGCACATATCTTACCTACAGGAGACCAACCTCAGGGGAAAAAAAAAACCTACATAGACTGAGAGTGAAGTGTTGGAAAAAAATATTCCAAGCAAATGGACAGGAAAAGAAAAAAAAGAAGAAGCTGTGCTAGCAATACTTACATCAGATTAAATAGACTTAAAAACAAAAGCCATAAAAAGAGATACTGAAGGACACTACATAATACTCAAGAGAAGAATCAAACAAGAAGATGTAGACATTGTAAATATATATGCATCCAACATAAGACCACACAAATATATAAGGAAAATCTTGGAGGACTTCAATAAAGATATAGACATCAATACACTTATACTAGGGAATTTAACACCCTACTGTCAAAAATGGATAGATCTTCTAAATAAAATATCATCAAGGATATTGTGGCATTGAACAATGTGCTACATCAAATGGACCTAACTGATATACATAGAACTTTTCATCTCAAAGAAGCAAACAACATATTCTTTTCAAATGCACATGGAACATTTTTAAAGATATACCACATGATAGGACACAAAACAAGCCTCAACAAATTCAAGAAAATTGAAATCATATCAAGCATTTTCTCAGACCACAAGGGCCAGAAACTAGAAACCAACCTCAAGGAAAAAACTCAAAAACATTCGAACTCATGGAAACTGAATAGCATGCTGTTAGGCAATGAATGGGTTAATAATGAGATCAAGCAGAAATTAAAAACTTTCTGGAATCAAATGAAAATGAACACACAACTGCCTAAAACTTATGGGACACAGCAAAAAACGTTCTGAGAGGGAAGTCCATAGTGACACAGACCTACCTGGAAAAGATAGAAGCACTTTAATTAAACAACCTAAAACAAGATCTATAAGAAATGGAGGGACAAAACAAAAACAAAAACAAAAACAATAAACAAAAAACCCAGAGTGAGTAGAAGGAATGAAATAACCAAGATCAGAGCATAATTAAATGACATAGGGACTAAAAGAACAATGGAAAGGATCAATAAATCCAGGAGTTGGTTCTTTGAAGTGATAAACAAAAGTGACAAGCTTTTCAGCAGACTCATCAAGAAAAAAAGGCAGAGGTCCCAAGTAAATAAATTCAGAAATGAAGAGATCATTCATCAAAAATCAGAGATCACAACTGATGCCACAGAAATGCAAAGGATTGTAAGAAATTACCAGAAAGAACTATATGCCAAGAAATTTGAAAACCTGGGTGAAATAACAAATTCATAGAAAAATATAATCTTCTAAAACTGAATGAATAATAATCAGAAAACCTGAACAGTCTGATAACAGCTGGTGAAATTGAAGCAGAAATAAAAAATCTCCTGGCACACAAAAGCACCGGACTGGATGGATTTCCAGGGGATTTGTACCAAATATTTAAGGAACAGATAACCCCTATCCTTCTCAGACTATTCCAAAAAGTCCAAAAATAGGGAAAACTTCCAAATTCTTTTTATGAAGCCAACATCATTGTAATTCCAAACCCAGATAAAGACAACACAAGGAAAGAAAACTATAGGCCAAAATCTCTGATGAACATAGATGCTAAAATCTTCAACAAAATATTGGCAAACTGCATCCAGCAACACATTAAAAACATCATCCACCATGACCAAGTGGGATTCATCCACAGGATGCAGGGATGGTACAATATTTGCAAATCAATAAATGTAATACATCACATACAGAAAGGGAAGACAAAAATCATATGATCATATCAACAGATACAGAGAAAGTATTTGACAAAGTACAGCACCCATTTATGGTAAAAAATTACTCATGAGAGTGGGATTAAAGGGTGCATACCTCAATATTATAAAGGCTATATATGAGAAACCTACATCCAACATCATACTCAATGGGCAAAAACTAAAATCTTTTCCACTAAGATCAGGAAAAAGACAAGGGTACCTGCTTTCACCACTTGTATTGAACATAAGTATTGGAGGTTCTAGCCACAGTGATCAACTGGTAAAAGAAATAAAAGGAATCCAAATAGGAAAGGAGGAAGTAAAATAGTCATTGTTTGCAGAGGATATGATTGTATACAGAGGAAATCTCATAGACTCTACCAAAAAACTACTTGGCCTAATAGGTGAATTTGGCAAAACAATGGAATACAAAGTCAATATTCAAAAATTGAAGGCATTTTTGTACACCAACAATGAAATATCAGAATTGTAAATCAGGAAAGAAATCTCATTCACTATAGAAACAACAACAACAAAAATAACAAAGTACCTAGGAATAAACTTTACCAATTAGGGAAAAGACCTGTACTCAGAAAACTACACAACACTGAAGAAGAAATTAAGGAAGATGGAAATAAGAGAAAGCATATACCATGTTCATGGATCAGAAGAATTAACAGCATCCAATTGTCCATACTACCCAAAGCAATTTATAGATTCAAAACAATGCCCATTAAACACCAGAGGCATATTTCACAGATGTAGAACAAAGAATTCAAAAATTTATATGGAAGCATAAAAAATCCCTAATTGCCACAGCAATTTTGAGAAAGAACTAAGTTGGAAGAGTTACAATACCCAATATCAAACTATACTACAAAGTTCCTGTAATCAAAACAGCCTGGTACTGGCATAAGAACAGACAGATAGATTGATGGAACAGAATAGAGAGTCCAGAAATAGACTCATGTCTGTATGGTGAATTAATATTCAAAAAAGGAGGCAAAAGCATACAGTGAAGTCAAAATAGCCTCTTCAACAAATGGTGTTGGGACATCTGGACAGCTAAATGCAAAAAATGAAACTCGGTGACCAATTTACACTATACATACAAAAACAAACAAACCCCAGAACCTCAACATGGATAAAAGACTTAAATGTAAGTTACAACACCATAAAAGTCTTAGAAGAGAACATAGACAGGAAAATCTCAGATATTCCAAACAACAATATTTTCACCCATATGTTCCCTAGAGCAAGGAACATAATGGAAAGAATAAACAAATGGGACTTCATCAAATTAAAAAGCTTCTGCATGGCTAAAGAAAACAGCAGCAAAATGAAAAGGGAGCCAACTGTATGGGAAAATATATTTGCCAATGATATCCTGGACAAGGATTTGATCTCCAAAGTATATAAAGAACTCACATGACTCCACTCTTGGAAGACAAACAACCCAATTAAGAAATGGGTAAAGAACCTGATCAGACACTTCTCCAAGGAGGACAGACACAGGGCCCAGAGACACATGAAAGGATGCTCAGCATCACTAACCATCAGAGAGATGCAAATTAAAACCGCAGTGAGATACCACTTCACACCAGTCAGAATGACCATCACAACCAATTCAACAAACAAGTGCTGGCGAAGATGTGGAGAAAAGGGAACCCTAGTGCGCTGTTGGTGGGAATGCAGACTCGTGCAGCAACTGTGGAAAACAGTTGGGAATTTCCTGAAAAAAATAAAAATAGAACTGCCTTTTGACCCAGCAATTCCACTGCTGGTATTATACCTAAAAAGTCTAGAAACACCAATTCAAAAGAGCCTATGTACCCCAATGTTCATAGCAGCACAATTTACAATAGCCAAGAATCAAGAGCAACCTAAGTGTCCTTCAGTAAATGAATGGATAAAAAAAATGTCTTACATTTACACAATGAAATACTACACAGCAGAAAGAAAGAAGGAGCTCCTACCTTTCATGACAGCATAGATGGATCTGGAGGGCACTATGCTAAGTGAAATTTGCCAGGTTGTAAAAGACAAATACCATATGATTTCACCTATAAGTGGAGACTAATCAACTGAACAAACAAGCAAGTTAAATGTAACCAGAAACATTGAAGTGAAGAACAAACTGACAGTGAACAGAGGAGAGGGGGGAGGGGAAGATGGAGGGAAACAGGTGAGCTGTGGGCAAGGAACATATATAGGGTACTCATGGACAAAGTCAAGGGGGGTGGAGTCTAGGGTGGGAGGAGGGAGTAGTGGTGGGGGGAAAATGGACAAAACTGTACTTGAACAGCAATTAAAAAAAAATTTAAAAGAGTGCACATGGAACATTCCCAAAGATAGGCCACATTTCAGCACACAAAATAAGTCTTAAAAATTCAAGAAAATTTCAATATTATCAAGCATTCTCTCAGATCACAATGGCATGAAACCAGAAATAAACTGCAATTAAAAAAACTGAAAAATATTCAAATACATGAGGCCAAATAACATGTTATTAAACAATCAATGGGTTGTCAGTAAGATCAAGGAAGAAATGAAATATTACCTGAAAACAAATAGAAGTTGACACACAACAATCTGAAGTCTGTGGGGGCACAGTGAAAGTTGTCCTGGAAGTGAAGTTCATAGCATTATAGACCTAACTCGAGAAGCAAGAAAAAAATCTCAAATAAATGTAATCCTATACTTAAAAGAACTAGAAAGAGAACAATAATCAAAGAGTAAGTAACAGGAAGGAAATAATAAATATTAGTGTAGATATAAATGGCATAGAGACTAAAAAAATACAAAAGATCAATGAAACTAAGAGCTATTTATTTTGAAAAGATAAACCAGATTGATAAACTTTTAACAAGACTCATCAAGAAAAAGCAAGAGAGAATGTAAAAAATAAAAATCAGAAATGAAAAAGAAGTAACAACTGACAACACAGAAATACAGAGGATTGTAAGAAAATACTATGAACAAGCATATGCCAAAAAATTGGACAACCTGGGTGAAACGAGTAAATTTGTACAAACATAAAATCATCTAAAATTGAATCAGGAAGAATCGGAAAACCTGAATAGGAAGATAATAACTAATGAAACTGAAGCACTAATAAAAAAAAAAATCTTAGCAAAATGCTCTGGACTGGATGGCTTCAGAGGCAAATTTTACCAAACAGTCAAAGAACTAACACCTATCTCTTTCAAACTATTCCAAAAAATTCAAGAGGATGGAAGACTTCCAAACTCTCTTTACAAGGCCAGCATTATCCTAATTCCAAAACCAGATAAAGACACTACAAAAAAGAAAATAATAGTCCCTGATAAACATAGATGCTAAAATCCTCAACAAAATATTAGGAAACAGTATCCAGCAAGATTTTAAACAGATCATGAACCATGATCAAGTGGGATTTATTCTGGGGATGCAAGGTTGGTATGATATTCACAAATCAATAAATGTGATTCATCATGTAAACAAAATGTAAGGTCAAAATTATATGGTCAGGGGAGGAGGAAGATGATGGCGAAGTAGGTAGGAGTTGAACCCACTTGCTCATGCAACCAACTGGGACACTTAGCTGATCTTCTGAAAAACGAAGTGAACAGTCAACAGAGTCTTGGCTGATATGAAATTTGGAACCCGAAGTGTGCAGAGGACACTTCAAAACAGTCAGTAAAGAGGTTTTACAGGTGAACAGGTAAAGTCCCCAGGCATGGTGTCAGAAATTGTGGCTGCTGAGGGGACAACATCCAAGGAGAACCTGGCCAGGGATAGCAGCCTAGCAACTCCCTAACCTCCCATGGTGAGGAAACCACAAACCCATGCCAGGAGTGACTTGAGTTCACAAAGTTGCTGAGGAGAAACAAGCTGCATACATGCACACAGCTGGCATCCCACCCTAGCCAGGGTGCTGATCACCTGCTGGTACAGTGCCAGAGAGTGTGGGGATTCTGGCTGCACCTGGAGCTGGGGGAAGAGGAGGGCTGTGACTATCCATTACTGATATAAACTCTTGACTTGCCAGAAAGTTGGAGTGTGTGGAAAGCTGGGCAAGTGGCTCAGGGCAAAACAGCACCCAGAGAGGCATTTTTCAAAAAAAGAACTGGGCAGGGACTATGTACACATGCAGCTGTCTGGCCAACGAGAAGGGAGAATTGGGGCATGACTTGCTCCCATTCACTGCACCTGCTGGATTGATCAAAGGGATGCAAAGTGAGATGGTTTCTCAGCCCTAGCCTGGCGGAGTTGCACATAGCAGAGTGCAGACCACAGAGCGCTGTGAGGGCAATTGGCTGGAAACTGTGCACTTGTGTCTATTATAGGCCAGACTGAGCCCCCTTCCTTGGTAGAACCACTGGGAAGAGAAAATTGAGCCCAACCCCCCACCATCTGCAGGAGCTGGGAAGATATGCAAAATCAGCTGTGCAGGCTTAACAACCAGCAGGGTGCTTTCCCCCAAAAGAGTAAGACAGCAAGACTAATGCCTAAAAGGGCCCATTTTGAACTCCCCACAGGGAGACAAAGTACACTGGGTCCTAGGACCCTATTTCACTGAAGGCATCAAAACAGGAAGTTAAGGCAGAGTACAACAAGGGGGACTCAGGTTACTGCCCAGACTTGGCTTGCACACAGAGCTGCAGAATACACCAAGCAGGAAAGAGCTGACATTCTTACACAGATTGCCCCCTGCCACCCGTGAAATGGACAGCTATTTAAGTAGAATCTATACATTATTGAAAATAAACTGGGACAGACTAAGATGTGAGAGCTAGGGGCAGGGGGAATGCACCCACAAGTTTCCCAGAAGACTGAACAGTGCCTCCCAGGTGAGACATGGAGAGGTCACCCTCTTGATCACAACAGAAGCTCCCTCTAGAGGCAGGGGAAGGACATACAAGCTGTATTGCCAGAAGCTGGACAACCCACCCGAGACCTTGTGCGGATAGAATACCAGAGATGGATCTAGAAAGAAGTCAGAAGGTGTACACCAACAGCTGAGATGAATTTCACTTTGCTCTTCGTCAGAACTTGCATGTTTTTTAAATTTCTCTTTCTTCTTTTCTTGTTTTGCTTTTTTGTTTTTGTTTTTTCCTTCCTTTCATATAGCATTTTAATTTTTCTTCTTTCACTTCACTTGTATTCCATATAACTCACTACCCTTGGTCTTTTATTTTTTATTATTTTTATTCAGACTGTATATATTTTTCATATAATTGTTATTCCAAATTCCACACATTACCCTTCCCTGCTCTTAATCTATTTTGTCATCTTCCTGAGCTTTATTACTATTGTAAACTTTATTTTCTCTCACACTATGCTGTATTACTATCCCTTACCCTCACTATTCCTCCTCCATCTAACTTCGCATAAGTGCTCTTCTTTCTTAAGTCAACTCACATTCTTTTTCCCCTCTGATAAGAGTCTTATTTTCTTTCCACATCTATAACTGTAGCTAGTTGGGTGAAATACCAGTTATTGCTGTGCTTTTCCAGTGGAACTCTTATTTGTTCACTATTTGTTTGTACTTTAAACCCCATAGGATACTATCCCCCCTCTCTCACTCCATTTTACCTCCCCCTTGCCCCTGATCAGTTGAGTGAGGAATTTTATTTCATTGTTTTCTCTCTCAGCCTGGGTTTTACTCCTTACTCATATTAGTTTGTTTCCCCCTATCCTCTCAAAATTATTTTTCTTTACTGTAGACATCAAATATTCACTTTTCTCTTTGTACAATATTATGACCCCCTTTCCATCTTTATTAAACTTCATTCAGCTCTCATTGCTATGGACCATGTTGTGGTTTTTCTGCAATTTCACTCCAGTTCATCCAGTACCTTTTTAATTTTACTTCACACCTCAGAGTATAGTCTTTCCTTTTTCTACCCCATTTTTCCCATCACCCTTCCATGTTTTACTTCTGTTTTCAATTTTTTTCTCTCACTTTCTTCACCTCAGTTCTAGCCCTACTCATATCAATTCCTCTCCCTCTTCCTACTCAAAAACATTTTCCCCTCTTTTAGTCATCTCATATTCCCTTTCTCCTATCTTATAATATTCTAAATCTCTCTTCACCTTTACGAATCTTTGCTCAATTGCAGTTAATCTTGCTGATGTGTTAAGGAGGTTCTTTTTGGCAGTGTAGGTGTGGTTTTCTAGTAACATTGCTTTTTTAACCAAGACCTGTACAATGGCATACAAGACAAGATAGGAGTTGTGACTACCAGTAATCCCACTGGAGGGGAGAACACACCAACAAATAAGTCACCAGCAAAGAAAGCTCAAGTACAGCAAAAGAGCCCACACAAAAGGAAGAAACAGCAACCTTAGAGCACTCAGACAAGGAGATCAAAGAGACTGAACTATTGAGTCCCACAGAACTCCTACCACAGAAGTCCACACCATGAAGACAGGCAGGCAAAGCAGAGTGTCCTGAGATGCAGAAACAAAAAAGAGTCACCTAAAATGGAGAGAAAAAGAAATAATCCCCAATCAAAAGGAATGGAGGAATCCCCAGAAAAAAAGAGGAAATGGAATTGAGGCAAGCAAACTATCAGACATAGAATTTTTTTTTAAAAAACTGTTTATAAGGATGTTCTAGGAACTCAGTGATACCTACAAGGAACTGAGTGGGAACTACAACAGCATGAAAAACAAAATAGAAACTATAAACAAGAACCAGGAAGAAATGAAGGATACAATATCTGAAATTAAAAATGTACTACAAGGAATTACAAGTAGGCTGGATGAAGCAGAGAACTGAATCAGTGAACTGGAAGACAAGGTAGAAAGAAATACCCAGGTAGAGCAACACAATGATAAAAGACTAAAAAAGTATGAAGGAAGTTTAAGGGAACTTCAGGACAACATGAAATGTAACAACATTCGGATCATAGGAATACCAGAAGGAGAAGAAAAGGAGCACAGGATAGAAAACATTTTGAAAAAATAATGACAGAAACTTCAGTAACTTGGAGGTGGGGGAAAGCCATGAAAATTCAGAGAGCACAGAGGGTCTCAACGAAGATAAACCCAAAGAGGTGCACTCCAAGACACCTCATAATAACAATAACAATGACATATGTTAAACACAAAGAGAGAATCTTAAAGGCAGCAAGGGAGAATCAGACAGTAACATACAAGGGAACACCAATAGGGCTAGCAGATGATTTCTTAACAGACACTAAAAGCCAGAAGGGAATGGCTAGAAATATTTCAAGTAATGAAAAACAAAGGCCTGCAACCAAGACTACTCAACCCAGCAAGGCTCTCAATTAAAATGAAAGGAGAAATAAGGAGTTTCCCAGACAAAGAAGGCTGAAAGAATACACCCCCACCAAACCAGAATAGCAAGATATGATAAAGGGACTGCTTTAAGATGAAGATAAAGGGTGAGGAAAAACACAGGTACAAGGGGGAAAAAAGGCAATTAATAAGTTCCTATCAATAATAACCTTAAATGAAAATGGATTAAATACTTCAATCAAAAAAATAAGTACCTGAGTGGATAAGAAAACATTACCCACATATACACTGTCTACAAGCGATGTATCTCAGAACAAGACCTATACAGACTGCAAGTGAAGGGTTGGAAAAAAATATTTCAAGCAAAAGAGCAGGAAAAAAAAGCTGAGGTAGCAGGGCTTATATCAGACAAAATGACTTCAAAACAAAGACCATAAAAAGAGACAGGAAAGGACACTTCATAATACTCGAGGGCAGAATTCGTCAAGAAGACATAAACATTGTAAACATATATGCACCCAAATAGGAGCACCCAGATATATAAGGAAAATCTTGGAGGACTTCAAGAAAAATATAGACAGCAACACACTTATAGTAGCGGATTTTAACACCCCACCATCAAAAATGGACAGATCTTCCAAACAAAATATCAACAAGGATATTGTGGAATTGAATGACACATTACATCAAATGGACTTAATTGATATATACAGAACCTTTCACCCCAAAGAAGCAAAATATACATTCTTCTCAAATGCACCTGGAATATTTTCAAAGATAAACCACATGATAGGACACAAAACAAGCCTCAACAAATTTACAAAATTGAAATCATATCAAACATTTTCTCAGATCACAATGGCTTGAAACTAGAAACCAACCTCAAGGAAAAAACTCAAAAACAATAAAATCCATGGAAACTCAATAACATGTTATTAAACAACGAATGGGTAAAGAAAGAGATCCAGGAAGAAATTGGAAAGTTTCTGGAAACAAATGAAAACACACAATAAACCAAAGCCTTTGGGACACTGCAAAGCAAGTCCTGAGAGGGGAGCTCATAGCAATAACAACCCTACCTAAAAAAGAAAGAAAAAATTTAAATGAACAACCTAACCCAACATATACAAGAACTAGAGAAAGAACAACAACCAAAGCACAGACTGAGTAGAAGGAGGGAAATAAGATCAGAGCAGAAGTAAAAGGCATAGAGACTAAAAGAACAATTCAAATCATTGATAAATCCAACTGGTTCTTTGAAAAAATAGACAAAACTGACAAGCCTTTAATCAGACTCCTCAAGAAAAAATAAAGAAAGAGGACCCAAATAAATAAAATCAGACCTGAAAGAGGAGAAATTACAACCTATACCACAGCAATACAAAGGATTGTAAGAAATTACTATGAACAACTATATGCCAAGAAATTTGAAAACCTGAGTGAAGCGGAAAAATTTCTAGGAACATGTAATCCTCCAAAACAGAGTCAAGGAGGTGCAGAAAGCCTGAATAGGCCAATAACAGCTAGTGAATAGAAGCAGTAATCTAAAAACTCCCATCACACAAAAGCTGTGGACCAGATGGTTTCACAGGAGAATTTTACTAAACATTTAGGGAAGAGCTAACTTCAGTTCTTCTCAAATTATTCCAAAAAATCCAAGAAGAAAGGAAGACTCCAAAACTCCTTTTATGAGGCCGGAATCATCCTAATTCTAAAACCAGATAAAGACACAACAAAAGAAGAAAACTACAGGCCAATATTGCTGATGAACATAGATGCTAAAATCCTGAACAAAATATTGGCAAACTGCATCCGGCAATACATTAAAAAGATCACACACCATGATCAAGTGGGATTCATTCCAGGGATGCAAGGATGTTACAATATATGCAAATAAATGAATGTAATATACCACATAAACAAAATGAAAGACAAAAACCACATGATCATATCGATAGATGCTGAAAAACCATTTGATAAAGTACAGCATCCATTTATAATAAAAACCCTCAGCAAAGTGGGAGTAGAGGAAGCATACCTCAACATAATAAAGACCATATATGAGAAACCTACAGCCAACATCAAATTCAATGGGTAAAAACTAAAAGCAGTTCCCTTAAGATCAGGAGCAAGACAGGGATGTCCACTTTCACCACTCTTAATCAACATAGTATTGGAAATTCTAACCACAGTGATCAGACAAGAAAAAGGAAAAAAAGGTATCCAAATTGGAAAGGAGGAAGTAAAACTGTCATTGTTTGAAGATGATACTATAGTGGACATAGAAAACCCTATAGACTCCACCAAAAAACTACTTGACCTAATAAATAAATTTGGCAAAATAGCAAGATCCATAATTAATGTTCAGAAATCAGTGGTATTGTCATACTCTAATGATGAACTATCACAGAAACTAAGAAAACAATCCTATTTAATTGCAGCTACAAAAATGTAAGGTGCTTAGGAATAAATTTAACCAAGGAGGTAAAAGACCTGTACTCTGAAAACTATAAGACATTAAAGAAAGAAATTGAGGAAGATACAAATAAGTGGAAGCATATACTGTGTTCATGGATTGGAAGGATTTATATTAAAATATCCATATTACCCAAAGCAATCTAAAGATTAAACACAATTTTTATTAAAATACCATTGGCATTTTCAGAGGTCTAGAACCAATATTCCAAAAATTTATTTGGAACCAAAAAAGACCAGAATAGCTTCAGAAATCTTGAGAAATAAGAGCAAATTTGGAGGTATCTCAATACCTGCTTTCAAACTATTCTACAAGACCTTTGTAATTTAAAAAAGCCCAGTACTGGCATTAGAACAGGCACATAGATTGATGGAACAGAATAGAAAGCCCAGAAGTAAACATGTACCTTTATGGACAATTAGTATTTGACAAAAAAGGTAAAAGCACATAATGAAGTAAAGACAGTTTCTTCAACAAGTGGTGTTAGGAAAATTGGATAGGTACATGCAAAAAAAATGAAACTAGACCACCAACTTACACTGTAAACAAGACATAACTCAAAATGGATAAAAGACTGAAGCACAAGTCATGAAACCATAAATCCCTAGAAGAAAACATAGGCAGTAAAATCTCAGACATCTCTCATAGCAATATTTTTGCTGCTTTATTTCCTAGGGCAAGGGAAACAAATGAAAAAATAAAGAAATGGGAAGGGGGTTGCAGGCTGCATGGAGGAGGGCAAAGTGGAGGTAATGGGGGCATTTGTAACAGTGTCAACGGTAATAGAAAATGAAAATAAAGAAAAGAAAGAGAAAAAATTCAACTCTGATGTTCCTGTAGAGATGGTGGCCTTACTCCATGCTCCCTAGACTCATGGATTTCCAGAACAATATATTTTTTTTAGTGGGACATATATAAGGTTGTCAGCTCCTTGTTTTTAGAAGTAAGGACATTAAAACAACAAAAATAATTCTACTGATTTTACTATTTCTTAAAATAAAGATCATTTATATAGCAAAAATAGTTATAATTAATCTAAATAAAGCTATTTTTTAATCTAGAGAATTTTATCTTTATGCAACCCTGCAGCACAGTTAATTTTACCATCTTACTATGTAGACCAGTGCAAATATAACCTCATAGCCTTTGAGATCCAGTATTTGGAAATAGCAGTCTAAATTATTTTCTTAGGAATTTTACCAATTAAGACTAAAATCATTTAATCAATGATTATTTTTTTCTGCCCAATGTAATGCTCTTCTATTGCAATATCTTAACTTTAACCCTATCTTTATCCTCAACAGAAACAAAACACTTTACCAGCACAATTCTTAGGGTAAATCTTCAGATCCTGTAAGGGCATCAAATCATCTCTTCTATCAATTAGAGTCCTGACAGGAAACAGATGGCACAGTCAAATTGGGAACTTAAGGTGAGTTTAATTGAGAAAAAAACCCCCTGATTTATAGAAGGTGTAGACAGGATAGCATAGTGTATTGGGGTCATAACAGTACCATGCCTACCCCTGTCCAAGACCTGAAGTGGTGAAGATGGACCCATAAAGATGAAGCCATGACAAAAACCTCCCTTCATGGGAGGAAATTGGGAGAATAAATGCTTTAATTTTACTATTCCCCCCTCACTCTTATCTATTTCCAGGGTACTCCACTGATCAAATCCAACCAGAAGCTCTACTTGGATCAGTCTGCTGATAAACAGATGAGGGTCTAGCATGGATCTGGAGAGGCAGACAGAAGGTATCCAGCTTGCTCCACACCAAAATTATTTTTGTTTCATTCTAAAAATATGAGAGTTATGAGTAACCCTTTGTCCAGGGTTTTATCTATGGAGAAACTAAGGCTCACAGAGGGAAAGTGGACTGCCAAGTGTTACACACAAAGCAGTGGCAGATCCAGGGAGTTC
This sequence comes from Mormoops blainvillei, assembly GCA_004026545.1. Classification (NCBI taxonomy): domain Eukaryota; kingdom Metazoa; phylum Chordata; class Mammalia; order Chiroptera; family Mormoopidae; genus Mormoops; species Mormoops blainvillei. The sequence goes on along the minus strand of PVJD01016283.1, from coordinate 7,570 downwards.
TTTCTCTTTTTATAGGGCTCATTTTAATTCTTTGGGTTACTTTTATGATTGATATATTTTTTAGTAACTATGTGTCCTTTTCAAAACAACACAACAATGCATCAGAGACAGAAACAAATGTTAAATGCATGCTTTACTTTATGGAATGGATGTTTTCCTATAAGAAAAAAAGTACATAAATCAGGTTGTGCTCTACTACTAAATTCTACCAAATAATTGAGGCTATGTTTTTCTTAGCAATGAGTTTTTTGATGCCAACTTTGAAGGAACAGAAATAACAAGTAAACATGTAACAAGTGATAACAAGTATAATTTTAAAGATTCAGTATTAAACATAAGAATACCATAAGTAAATATAGAACTTATTAATAAAGGCACGAACATACTGAATATAAACATTATGTTTAAAACAGTTTATTTCCCCCCAAAAGGCCTTATCAAATAACATATTTAAAGTATAAAACTTGCACTTAAGTATTAATACCCAAAATGTCATGAATAGCAAATACCAAACTGAAACTTAAAATATCATACTGGAAATTGAATTGCCTGGGAAAGAGAGCTATATTTTAGAGATAACTACTATGCAGGTTCACTGGACTTTTAAAGTTTGTCAATGACTTCCTTTGTATCTATAGGTAAATCTACTCTCTAATTAAAACCTCAAGTATTTGTTTGCCCTTTTTTGAAGGGGATTATGTCAGAGGAAAATGATATGAAAATTACCTCCTGCCATATCTTATTTTAAGTAAGAACAGTTAAGTACTCTCCATGTGTTTTGATAGTATTTTTTTGTAAAATTCCATGGTGATGCTATCATGGCTCACTTCAGTTACCATTAAATGGATAATTTCTAGGTTAATTTGTGTTTTTCTAGATTACAGTACACAAGGATTTATTTATTTTTTAATTTAAATCATTATTTTTTTAAAAAAATTACAGTTGACATACAATATTATATTGGTTTCAGATGTATACCCCAGTGATTAGACAATGTATAACTTACTGATTATCCCAATATTCTTGTACCCATCTGACACCACACATAGTTATTAGAATATTACTGACTATATTCCATATGAAATACTTCACATTTCCATGACTATTCTGTAACCACCAATTTATACTTCTCAGTTCCTTCACCTTTTTCATCCATCCCCCAAATACATTCCCATCTGGAAACCATCAAAGTGTTCTCTGTATCTATGAAATTGAATGTAAAAAACAAAATAAAGGAACACTACACTAGAATTTTAAATAATAATTTTTATTTCTGTAGTCTCCCTTCTTGCTCACTATTTAAGAACTTCAATTTCCTATCATGTTTATTATTGATTTTTTCTAATCCTTTAATAATTTTGTGGAGCACTGTGGTTATAAGTGAAGACTGAGTTAGATCCAGGATTCACCACCTACTAGCTTTTTATCTTGGAAAATTTACTTTTAATTTCTCTGGGCCTTAGTTTCCTAAAAGCTAAGAAATGAACTAAGTTATACAGTTGTTCTGAGGATTAAATAAGATAATACACATATAAGCAATAAACATACAGTACCTGACTCATAAGAAGAATTTGATAATTAATACATATTTTTCTTTACATGTTATTCTGTTTTACAGTTTAACTGTTCCACTTTTACTTATTTTTCATTGAATTTATTGAGGAGAGATTGGCTAATAAAATTATAAAATTATATAGGCTTCAGATATACAATGCTATAGCACATCATTTTTATATTGTGTTGTGTGTTCACCACCCCAAGTCAAGACTCCTTCCATCACCATTTATCCCACCTTTACCCTCCTCTATCTCCTTTCACCCCCTCTTCCCTCTGGCAATCAATATGCTGTTGTCTGTATTTTAAAAATTGTTAAGGAGCAAGACCTTTGAACATTTATTTGCTAATATGATTTCTACTCTCTATTCCAGGATACATTCGATGTGCAGAAGCGAAGTTATATGTAAGCAGACAAGAGAAGCATATCCTTTCACCGTTTGGTGTTATACTTCGTCACACTTGGTAGACTTGTCTCCTCATAGGTTTTCATAAAAGAGCTATTTCATCTTTTATTTATATTGGTCTCCTTTAAGGACTTAGAAATCAGTGCATGAAGGTTTGGCACATGAGACAAATACAAGTGATTTTTATTTTGCTGTATTTAGTATCATTATTTCTCTCTAGTTGAGATGTTTTGAGTTTATCTTGTCTTGTTGATCTTCTTTTAATTTAAGGTGAGTTTCTTCCCAACACAATGCTCTGTCTTCTGCATGCAAAAGAATGCCTCTGATAGGCTAACCATCTCTAGTAATGGCTGAATCTCAATGGTAAACCCAGGTTATATAGAAACTGAGATCCATGTGGTTGGAGAGACTGCTCGCTGTCCCTCAGTATCTACTCTCTTCTCCTTCCTTTTAGTAACAGAATCATCGCTAACTTCAGCTGAATATTCCAGCATCCAGCTAAAGATTACATTTACTAGTTTCCCTTAAAACTATGTATGGCAAGATAACTAAGTTCTATCCAATGGGCTGCAACTGACCATGATATATGGCACTTCCTGATTATCTTCTTAAAGGCGAATCTGTTTGATACAAAATTTTTCTTATTCAGCTATCCCTATGGGTTTGAAAGAAGAGTTAGTGGTTACATAATTTAAGGCACTTAGATGAAAATATTCCAAGAGATGGTGAAGTGACTAAAAGGAAAGTTCCAGCTGTTTAAAAAAATGTCTAAAACACAGGTTTATTCGAAACCATTGACCTTGGAGACTTCTGCTATAAACCCGTGGATGCAAGATACTTCACCAGCCTGGACCACTCACCTTTGGACAGCTACAGGAAATAAAAGCTTCTGTGTACAAGAAGCTTCTGCATTTTAGTCTTTTTGTTTTAATGGTAACTTAACCCTAACTAATATATGACTATATTTTTAAAATTTATGCAATTTTTCTGAGCATAGAATGTCACACAGTGGTTCTCTAGTTGAGGGCATATTTGTGTTTTATGCCCCCCATGTGTAGACAAAGTTTACATTACTTGCTTAAAGACAATTGTTAACAGGGACCAAGAAAGTAAAAGACAAAAAGGAGAACCTTGTGCAAAGGTCAAGGTGATGCAAGTAAGAACCTTCTCTCTGGGCCACTTCCTGGGGATATATAGAATGGAAACTTAACATATAATTTCTTCCCTGTGGCCTAGACTTTTAAAAATTAATGAGGGTTAGTCAAAGGTCTCTATCCCATGTGTCAATGACAACATTTCAACATGATCATGAAATGACAGGATGATTTTGGGAACCATGTGAGAGAAAAGTGAAGTAGAATTTCTCCTTTCTCCATACCAGTGGCTCCTTGCACAACAACAATGGTTAAATGAAAACAATATAAAGTAGTGATTAAAAGCACAAATTCTGGAGCCAGACTGAATGGGTTGGAATGTTAACTCTTGCATAAACCAGCGGTGTGACCTTGGACAATTAACTTCTCTTATCTGAGCTTCTCCATCTGTAAAATGGACATAATTATGGCGTCTAGTTTATAGATTTATTATGTTAATCCACTTAAATATATAAGACTGGATTCTTAATATTATTCTACCAAAGTGACTGAGGTAGACTAGGGCCTACTGTTTGTAAGCAAATTCCCTAAAATATCCATTGCTTCCATGTACACCACTGTTGTAACCTTTCAGGTTCACAAAATCAAAACTGGGACCAATATTTAAAAGTTTGGGCATTATCCCTGGGTTGAGCTCTATCATGCACATTATAACCTCTTCTCCTGGGCTACTGATACAAAGCCCAAGGAGGATTTTGGTTTGGAGTATGGGGCTAGGTCTCTTTCTATCCTCGTTATTTTGTGTTGACCCAGAGATATAGGGTTGAGGGGGCTGATTGAACTGATCAGTAAATTTAACCCACCAATATTATTAATCTGCTTATTTACAACCTTCTCAAATCTGAAAAGGACTTTAGTCAGCTTACAAGAAATTACACAAAAAATATTTATTATGAGAATAAAAGGAGGATAGAATGGATGTAGTGAAAGGGAGAAGAGAGGAAATTACTTATGGCAGAAACTTTGGGATTGCTCTGAGCATTCTAACAGCCGAGGCAAAGAGATAATGACAAAGAATAAAGGGCATTTTATTGAAGAAAGGAAACTACCATTACATCAGGAGAGGAATTCTCTCCCACATATGCAAAGGTTTTTTTTTTAGTATGTGACAATATCATTATAGCGCCCTGAGTAATAGTTTTACAAGCAATGTAGAAATAATCTATATGCAGCCATTTATTTAAGCAATTTTGGACTTTTTTTTTGATATATGGTTTTACTTTCAGGTATACTTTATAACAACCATGATACATAGATAGCACAATTGGATGATTGGTGAGGTCCATCATTTTTTTTCTTAACTTTTAATTTAAAAAATTACATTTTATATTCAATATTATTTTGTATTGGTTTCAGGGGTACAGCATAGTGGTAATAACTAAACCTGGTACAAGTTGGGTATTGGAACTATCAGGGAGAACACTTTGTAAGGCAATTTTGAAATTTTAAAAAATTAAAGACATAGTTACATTATAATGCAATAGGAAATCTAATGGTGTACAGAGCATATGGCTTTCTAGAGATACAAAAGCAAGGAATTTGGCATATATTAAGTACCTACTGGAGGCCAAGCACAGGGCTAGGGAGAAATATTTGCTTTTCAAAATAACTATAAATTTTGTATCATCCACATTAAATAACTGCTCAAATGAACTTCGTTTATTCATTTGTTTACTGAAAATATTTATTAAGAAACTACTACATGCCAATCATTATTTTAGGTGTTGGGAATGCAACAGGGAAAAATGCTAATCCTTGATTTCATGTAGCTCACATTCTAAAAATGGCAGCATTGAATATCAGCAGATGAGATTAGAAGGGTAAGCTTGGGTCAGAAATGAATAATCCTTTGTGATATGTCAAGGAGATTGGAGTATAATTTTGTGGATTTCACCTCATAAGCAGTGAGTTATCCCTTTAGAGTGTTTAAGCTGAGAAAAATAAAATGTTCCTTCCTTTCACATGTTATTTGTGAAAAAAAATCAGAATTTCCCTAAAACAACTGCTATATATTTTTTTTAATTTTAATTTTATAGCCCCAGAAGTGGAATCACTTGGCCAAAAGGGGGTTCCAGTTTTTAAATTTTTTAGGTAACTCCATACTGTTTTCCACAGTGGCTGCACCAGTCTGCATTCCCAGCAACAGTGCACTAGGGTTCCCTTTTCTCCACATCCTCGCCAGCACTTGTTGTTTGTTGATTTGTTTATGATGGTCGTTCTGTCTTGTGTGAAGCGATATCTCATTGTGGTTTTAATTTGCATTTCTCTGATGGCTAGTGATGCTGAGCATATAAAAAAATACATTATATTTTAAGAATTATATAACTTGGAGCAATATTTAAAGTAACAAAGACATTTAGCTACAATTCACTCTCTTTTTCAGTGATTTTCATGTATTAACACTTAAAGTTTACTTGTTTTTAAAATGATATCCTTATTTTTTCTTATTATAAAGACAATGTTTGCTCATCATGAAAAACTAAACAATATAGACATGTATAAAATATAAAGTGAATGCCTTCTATAAGCCCATCCCCATCCTAAAACAATACAATTACTGGTATATATCCTTTCATATACTTTTAATAATATAAAATGTATTTACAGAAATGCATATGCACAGTTTAATTTTTTAAATGGACAATTCTATGCTTACAGGTGTCTTTTAGACCAACCAAACAAAGTTTAATTAAACTTAAATTCTTCACTGACCTTTAGGCACTTAAGAGCTCCTTCTTTGTGTATCAGTGGCACCTGGCATGAAGCAATTACTCCATAACTACTAACTAACTGTGAGACCATAGTATCTCCCAAAATCAAAATAAATGAACAAAAAATCAGATGATAATAGCAATCCATTTAAAAAGGAGCAGAAAATATGGAGTCATAATCTAATATCATAATTTTTGAAAAATAGTTTAAGGGAAAGGCAGAATTACAACCTACTTAAAGCCACTACTGGCGGAGGGCAAGAAAGAAAGTGAAGAATATCTTCAAAAATCTCAATGACAAAGCTCAATATGGATATTACAAATAGAGGGGTTTTTGTAAGTATACTACAAGTCCCGAGGCAATGTACACCTCTCTTTTGTTTTCCTTTAAGAATCTCAGCAGTGGCCTGCTACTTTCATTTTGGCTAACAAGAAGAAAAGGTAGTGTTTGGAAAACAGAATGGTTATTATCACTAAGTGATAGTTAATTCCAGTAATATTTGAGGATTTAGCAGGTCAGAAAAAATAGAACAAGATTATCCAAGGGTGTAGGCAGCCAGGGAGAAAATTCTCAAGGAGAACAACAATTAAAGCCTCCCAATACTTCTGATTTAATAATACCTAGGTCACAACCCATGGATTTTACTTATATTTTCCATCAAGTTTTTGGAAGGATAATGGCCCTGCCCTGGTAACTCAGTTGGTTGGAACATCACCCTTTACACCAAACTGTTGCCTGATTAATTCCAGGTCAGGGCACATGCTTGGGTTTCGGGCTAGGTCTCCAGTTGGGTATGTGCATGGAAGGATTGTGAACATGGTTGTTAGGGCGATGAGCATGAGGTGACAGAAATAATAAACATGATTAACTGTCTTTGTTGGAGACAAAATCTCCAACGTTCCACCCTGACTTAAGGCCATTGTCCAAAGTGAAGTAGCCCCGCTCTGTATATAGGCATAGGATATACCTTAGCTTAACTGAAGTGAACTCTGGTACAGGGTATATATCAAAATTACATAAGGTAAATCAGTGTGCAAGTTCTTGAATGAAGATTGTTTGCAATATCAGCAAAGCTGTTCCACTCTACTTATGCTCTAAGGCTACAGAGAAGTAAATGAAATAAACAATGCCTAGGTATTAGTAAAGTTCTGAGGAAAACCAGACCCAGATAAAGTGAGGCAGAAATCAAGGATTTACCCATACCATATTTGAACAAATATAAGTTTTTGATTAGACCACCCACTTTGAATATGTGAAAAATTCAAAGAAATATTTTGGCAGATGTGCAAAACTACTCCAACCTTAGAAGGAAGAAAAGAAAGAAGGAAGGAAAGATTCTACAAGAAGATATGAAAAATTCATTCTTAGTGAAAACAATGTGCAAAAACTGAAAGAAAATTCTATCAGCGTTTCAAAGTCTAGAAGTAATTGCATCCAATATTAATTCAATGAAACAAGGCATCAAAAGCTAGATGACAGAAAATCAAATGTAATGAAAATGGATATTGCAGAACTAAGTAAGAAAACTAAGGACCAAATCAAAAATGTTACAGAAGAGATATATGAGAAACATAAAATGTAAAAACAGAATATATATTATATATAGATATGTTATTCAAAATCTTCCAATCTATAATAATATATTATATAGAGGAAAAGTAAAAGGACACACTTATTAATAAAATCAGAGAAAAGTTAGTAAAATAAGAGGGTCAATAATGAGTCACCATAAAGAAAAGTGTT